>JALPQI010006263.1:0-59712 GCA_025490895.1 Thaumatotibia leucotreta
GTCTTAGCCAAGTACTTAGAACTAACGAATACCTACCGATTGCTGTAATAAAAATTTATAAATTCCGTTATGGGGCGGTAGAGTGATGAAGTTGACCGCCCCACTTTGATTAAAAAAAAAATACTTCTAATCGGGTCCTAACGATATAATGTACCGAGTTGAGATGAACTAACGAATATCTATCGATTGCAGTCAATGAAAATCATAAAATAGGTTTTGGGGGGGCAGCGTGAAGCTGGCCTCCCCCCATTTTGTTTTAAAAAAAAAACGTATGTTGGAATCGGGTCCTAACGATTTAATATACTGAACTAACGCACACAAATGGTGAACTAACGATTCGGGTATGTTATTTGCGGGCAAAGTTGATAGTTTTGGCAGAAAGATTTACGTGAAGTTGACCGCCTCCATTTTGTTAAAAAAAAGTTTTATTCGGATTCCAACGCTTTAAAATATTTTACTTACGTATAATCATGATGCACTAACGATGTAGGTATACTATTTGCTGACAAAGTTAATAGTTTGCCAGCAGGACGAGTGTGAAAACAGCCTTCCTATAGGCTTCTACAGAAAAAAATAACAAGGAATTGTGGACAAGTCTGTGAGTTTGCCCGCAAATAATAAATGTCAATCTATCCAATATGATCCTTAGATATAAGTATAGCCATTAGAATCGTTAGGATCTCAAACGGGTGCGAATAATGGGACTTAACCTGAATACCTAAAGCGTTCGTTGCTCGTAAGTTGTGGATTTAATTTATTTTTTTCTGGCCGAATTAGACGGGTCCTTACGATATGTCTTAGCGAAGTAGTTAGAACTAACAAATACCTACCGATTACTGTAATTTTAATTTGAAAATTCCGTTATGGTGCGGTAGAGTGAAGAATTTCTCCACTCCACTTTGATTTAAAAAAAACTATACTTCTAATCGGGTCCTAACGATATTATGTACCGAATTGAGATGAACTAACGAATATCTATCGATTGTAATTGTTAAAAACTATAAAATCCATTTTGGGGAGGTAGCGTGAAGTTGACCGCCCCACTTTGATTAAAAAAAAAAAATACTTCTAATCGGGTCCTAACGATATTATGTACCGAATTGAGATGAACTAACGAATATCTATCGATTGTAATCGTTAAAAACTATAAAATCCATTTTGGGGAGGTAGCGTGAAGTTGACCGCCCCACTTTGATTTAAAAAAAACTGTACTTCTAATCGGGTCCTAACGATATTATGTACCGAATTGAGATGAACTAACGAATATCTATCGATTGTAATCGTTAAAAACTATAAAATCCATTTTGGGGAGGTAGCGTGAATTTGACCGCCCCACTTTGATTAAAAAAAAAATACTTCTAATCGGGTCCTAACGATATAATGTACCGAGTTGGGATGAACTAACGAATATCTATCGATTGCAGTCAATGAAATTCATAAAATACGTTTTGGGGGGGCAGCGTGAACCTGGCCCCCCCCATTTTGTTTTTTAAAAAAACGTATGTTGGAATCGGGTCCTAACGATTTAATATACTGAACTAACGCACACAAATGGTGAACTAACGATTCGGGTATGTTATTTGCGGGCAAAGTTGATAGTTTTGGCAGAAAGATTTACGTGAAGTTGACCGCCTCCATTTTGTTAAAAAAAAGTTTTATTCGGATTCCAACGCTTTAAAATATTTTACTTACGTATAATCATGATGCACTAACGATGTAGGTATACTATTTGCTGACAAAGTTAATAGTTTGCCAGCAGGACGTGTGTGAAAACAGCCTTCCTATAGGCTTCTACAGAAAAAAATAACAAGGAATTGTGGACAAGTCTGTGAGTTTGCCCGCAAATAATAAATGTCAATCTATCCAATATGATCCTTAGATATAAGTATAGCCATTAGAATCGTTAGGATCTCAAACGGGTGCGAATAATGGGACTTAACCTGAATACCTAAAGCGTTCGTTGCTCGTAAGTTGTGGATTTAATTTATTTTTTTCTGGCCGAATTAGACGGGTCCTTACGATATGTCTTAGCGAAATAGTTAGAACTAACGAATACCTACCGATTCCTGTAATTTTAATTTGAAAATTCCGTTATGGTGAGGTAGAGTGAAGAATTTCTCCACTCCACTTTGATTAAAAAAAACTATACTTCTAATCGGGTCCTAACGATATAATGTACCGAATTGAGATGAACTAACGAATATCTATCGATTGTAATCGTTAAAAACTATAAAATCCATTTTGGGGAGGTAGCGTGAAGCTGGCCCCCCCCATTTTGTTTTTTAAAAAAACGTATGTTGGAATCGGGTCCTAACGATTTAATATACTGAACTAACGCACACAAATGGTGAACTAACGATTCGGGTATGTTATTTGCGGGCAAAGTTGATAGTTTTGGCAGAAAGATTTACGTGAAGTTGACCGCCTCCATTTTGTTAAAAAAAAGTTTTATTCGGATTTCAACGCTTTAAAATATTTTACTTACGTATAATCATGATGCACTAACGATGTAGGTATACTATTTGCTGACAAAGTTAATAGTTTGCCAGCAGGACGAGTGTGAAAACAGCCTTCCTATAGGCTTCTACAGAAAAAAATAACAAGGAATTGTGGACAAGTCTGTGAGTTTGCCCGCAAATAATAAATGTCAATCTATCCAATATGATCCTTAGATATAAGTATAGCCATTAGAATCGTTAGGATCTCAAACGGGTGCGAATAATGGGACTTAACCTGAATACCTAAAGCGTTCGTTGCTCGTAAGTTGTGGATTTAATTTATTTTTTTCTGGCCGAATTAGACGGGTCCTTACGATATGTCTTAGCGAAGTAGTTAGAACTAACAAATACCTACCGATTACTGTAATTTTAATTTGAAAATTCCGTTATGGTGCGGTAGAGTGAAGAATTTCTCCACTCCACTTTGATTTAAAAAAACTATACTTCTAATCGGGTCCTAACGATATTATGTACCGAATTGAGATGAACTAACGAATATCTATCGATTGTAATTGTTAAAAACTATAAAATCCATTTTGGGGAGGTAGCGTGAAGTTGACCGCCCCACTTTGATTAAAAAAAAAAAATACTTCTAATCGGGTCCTAACGATATTATGTACCGAATTGAGATGAACTAACGAATATCTATCGATTGTAATCGTTAAAAACTATAAAATCCATTTTGGGGAGGTAGCGTGAAGTTGACCGCCCCACTTTGATTAAAAAAAAACTGTACTTCTAATCGGGTCCTAACGATATTATGTACCGAATTGAGATGAACTAACGAATATCTATCGATTGCAGTCAATGAAATTCATAAAATACGTTTTGGGGGGGCAGCGTGAAGCTGGCCCCCCCCATTTTGTTTTTTAAAAAAGCGTATGTTGGAATCGGGTCCTAACGATTTCATATACTGAACTAACGTGAACCAACGATGAACTAACGATATAGATATGTTATTTGCGGGCAAAAAGTTTGGGGCGGTTAACTTCACGGACATTATTTTTTTATTATTTTATATATACAGGCATGCTTTGTGTTAGTTTTAAGTCATTTTGTATTTATGTTTACTTGTTTGCCAGCGTGGTCGCCTCGTCGGCCAGTGTACAGTACATACCTGAAGGGTCACAACGGAAGAACAGCGCTGGCTTAGCCAGCTACATGCTGAGTTGTGACCCTTTTATGGCAAGCTGTTGTTGTGTTTTATTTGTAAGATGTGTATATGTTCATTGTGCTTGTCGTAAATAAATTTTATTTCATTTCATTTACGTAATACTTGAACACACCCAAAGCACTGGAATTCAAATTAGAAGCAAATATAATTTTGGATTACAGCGTTGTTCATTGATAAGCGACGATATCTAACGGCGAGTGTACAAGGGATAAGACGGGGCCCTGCGCCCGCGCCGTTTAGGAATAAAATTAAAAAGTGTGTGAAATTTTATATTTGGAGCGGCGGAAGCACATTCCGGCGCGCGCTAATTCGGTCACGCGGGCCGCTCTATAAACTGCTGGAGATGCGCGGGGAGATGGGAAAACTAATGGGGTGCTGGGATAGGACAAGCCTATTCGAATTTTCGGATATTGTTATTCGCGGACAGTTTCACTGTCTCTTAGACACTGGTAGTACGTATCTTTTGTTCTTACTCTCAGGAGTTTTGACAATACTATTCTTTGTGTCTGTTTACAATTACAATCTTTTGACAGAGTTGGGATATTTACTTATAAATGCATGTAGGCCAGACTAGTAAGTTGATTCGACATTTACCCTTCTAAAAATTTTTTTTTTATTGTTTGTGTATTCGGATTATCCCGTAAATGTTCCCATCAACTTAATACAATATTAATACTTTCGGCATCGGTGACACAACGTATGTGATCAAAAAAATGTTAGTCATATGTCGATGACACACAAATCTTATTACTAGCATAAATCAAATGCTAACTCCTATACCAGCGGTATAGAATTACGAATGTTTTTGACACACCTGTTGTGTCGCCGGCATATAAAGACCGTATTGTTATTTATAAATACAAGTTCAACCTGGTCTAACTCTTGAAATATGTATTATTTTGCGTTTCTATGTTCTGAGTGTATGGCGTGTAGATATTTTTGAGTGTTATGTGATATATGGCTACTTTCCAAATTATTTCTTTTAGGGTCTTTATGATGCTTTCAATATTGCCTATCAAACGTATTTCGGACAAACCTATTCAGCTGAATGTAAGACTATTTCAGCGACTGCATGGTACTATTTTTAGAAACAATAAGGCAAGATGCTGCCCGAGTATATTATCTAAACGGTGTCTTCATGATTCCCCAATCGAGCATACGCAAATTAAATGTGGTGGATTTAATGTTTTACTTAAAATGGGTTTTTTACACAACGATTTAGATGACCTTCACTTTCTTATGCGTATGAGAACAGTAAAACAGCTATAAGAATCAGCCACACATAAAAGCTTTAATGAAACACCATGGGCTTGATCCATCGTTGGAACAGGTGGATATAAATGCTCCATGATTGTTATATTGGATGTCAAAGTCAGAATACACGTAAGCTACATACCATATTCTGTTTAAAGTATCCTTTCACAAATTCAGGGCATTTTTTTTTGTGAATTTTAAGTGCTATGAAAATACCTAAATGTCTGACATTACGAAGCACGTGGAAGCGTGTCTTTCATAGTACGATTTTTTTGTGTGTGATGTCGTCTTTTTCGCAAACCGTACATTTTTTTGCAGTATTTGTCCGAAATATTTTTTATTACTCAGGAGGATTGGGTTAGTTGTGTCTAATCCAGATGTTTCACGTCGAGTTTCTAGGATGATATGTGTACCTTATTAAAGCAGTAATTAGACATATGTATGTTTTTTATGTAAAGATGTAATATAAAAAAAATACGGGCAAGTAAAGTTGTATTTATAAAAAACGATACAGTCCTTAAGTACAACATTTCCGCTCACACAACGACTTACATGGATGTCCGTAATTAAGAAAGACCTAGAGAATAAGAATATAGACCCAACGACGACCCAGAACAGATATAACTGGAAAAAATTGATTAGGAGAGCCGACCCCAAATGAAAATGGGATAAGGCCAGATAAAGAAGTAGATTTCCGCTCACACAACGTCTATTGGATGAGATAATTTGGATCGGTATACCTATCTTTAGCACTTGGCCCTTGCCGTCCTTGCAATTTGCATCTCTTTTTCAGTTTTGTTCATTCGTCTTGTCTTATTTGTGATGGAATTGTAAAATCGTATCGTTCCGTAACGACAATCTAACAAATCGAATGTTCGAGAAATGGAACCCAGATATAATGTGTCTCTTTAAAAAGTAAACATATGGCGTTATCTGCACATGATGTATCAGACACACCCAACACGGGCGATGATTAATGATCTAATGATTCAACGGCGCATGCGTAAACAAGGCATTGTAAACACACTTTATAGCTTACCTTGACTTATTTGTACGCTTAGGTATTTGCACTGGACCTAATGAGATATGTTGAGGTGATATTTATCTATTCCGTGTGGTTGTCACTGGAAAATTGCCGAATCACAAAAAAATATATAGTGAATATCCCCCGAAAATCCTAAATTTGCCATTGAAATATTTACCTAACCGTTACTTGATTTCAGTTTTAATCAATAGTGCATTGTGCATCTAGGGAGGCAAGTACGGTATTACTAACGAGAGTGTTAGCTGCCCGACGCCGTAGGCGGAGTTAGTATTCCGCTTACCGACCGTGATGCATACAATATTTTTCATCACACTTGCAAGCAAAAAATTTAGTTTTAAGACAAAATATTATGAAATGACGTACTTACATTTCTATTACCTAGGGTATTTCACTTTTCTATTACTCCCGCGATGCATGCAAGCAATGGCGCGAATAGAAAGCAAATGTGATGAAAAAAAATGCGAGAAAAAACAAATGCAGCTCTGTTCCGAATAAAATTTATATATGATCGATGTTAATAAGTAACCTACTACTACAGGTAGGACCATGGGCCTTTCGAGGTTACACGACCGAGGTTTAGGGTGCGGCTCCACTGAGGCGGAGAGGAGCAGAGATGTGCAAAATTGACCAATTACATTCTTCAAATTCAAAATTCGAAACACTGTCATGCGGTCTCATTGGCCAATTTTGCACATCTCCGCCTCAGTGGAGCCCCTTAGGAATCGATTTGTGGTCCTTGCAAGCACTAAACTTATTTATAAACTAAACTATTTCTCGAGAAAAACCGCCGATTTAGCTTCATGTCGCAAAGTTCATATAATTTTATCTCTAGACTTGTACTCAGCAGTACCGTGTACAAGAAGACATCGTCTTAATGTCTACAACGATGTTTGCATAAGCAAATGTAATGGCAGCAGCAAAACCAGCTTGACTACTCAATTTTACTGTACTGTCTCCATTAATAGCTGTACTTTTTTGTTGACGAAGATAATTCATTTGTCATCATCAATACGGAATGGGGGAGTACATATTACATATCGTCGGGGAAGGGAATAGTGCAATACCGCGTAACTAACAAATGCAATTAGGGTCAATTTGAGTGTCAATTGTTTGATATTTGAACTCTATCTGCTTTGGTAGTTACGCGGTATTGCACTAAACCCGGCGATTTTTGATTTATTTTGAAACAATACTTTCTTACAAATAATTATGTTTGTTAGGGCATCATAACATTTATTGTGACTTACTGTAGTCTGAATTCATTATTAAACAGGATCGTACGTTTTTCAACAATAAATAAATAAATATTTTGGAACATCTTTCACAAATCGAAATAGTCCCACAGTGAGTTTACCTCAATCAATTAAAGCTTGTGATGTGGGTACCAAGTAGGGCTGCCAACCGTCCCGCTATATGCGGGACGTCCCTTTTCTGGGGCCCTAAAGTATGGGTCCCGCAAAGGGTTCGCGCGGGACGCCAGTTGTCCCGCTTTTCAGGGAATACTAATCTGGGAATACTAAATTAATTATATGAATACGCAAATGAAAGCAATTTAACATTGCGTCATGTTGATCTGAATGTAGCGAACCTACCGCGACGTCCGCGACTATAGCCCTCTAGCACCGTGCACTGAACGTGTATAGATATCTGCCAAAATATTAATGATTGCGTTGGGTAATAGGTACATCTAAATTGAACCTATCTGAAATCAAGCATTGTGTTTAATGTTAATATCGTTCCCGTCCCGCATTTTATAGCTAAGTGATAAATAAATACACAAATAATGCCCTCGCCGGGACTCGAATCGGAACATTCAGCTTCGTAGGCAGGGTCACTACCAACTAGGTTACGGAGGCTGACGATGCAACAAATATTCTTTTCTCAAACTTGCTACGGAATGTTGATGTTACTTACTCTAAATTAAACCCGGAAATACTATGTATCCGGTGGCATACGCTAAGATGATATGTAAAGAGATTTCATGTATTTATTTCACACCTAGGACTGCAAACAAACTGTCTTTTGTTTTGAAACGTCAAATTGTGACACTATGTCTTGACATTCAGCCACAAAAAAAAAATTCTAAGAAATAATGTCTATATTATACCACCAGGTAAAAGGATACCTCAAACAGATTTAAAAATAAAGTTAGGCGCGGATGTTTTTTTTTAATGTTGTACGATACTGTACCCTTTACTTTTACTAGTACCCGCCTGGTTGGCTACCACCGTACATTCGGTGTAAACGCCCGTGAAATGACTTACCTTCGTGTTTGCCGTGTTTCGGGGTCAGCCGGTGTATTTACCAGCATCTAGCGGGCCAGCAAGGCGGTGGCAACTAACAGGTTACTGATTGTCTCCTGTTCGTTGCCGCCGCGATTTGGGTTCTACTTTTCACTTACGATCAGGTGGAGTGGAGCCACTTTGTTGTGCCAACGTTATTTTTATTGGGTCGGCAACGCGCATGTGACACTCTGAGGTTGCAGGCGCCCATAGGCTACGGTGACTGCTTTCCATCAGGCGGGCCGTATGCTTGTTTGCCACCGACGTAGTATAAAAAAAAAAAAAAAAAAACTGTACTATTGGTTTATTTACAATAGTACATTACTACCGAGGCCGGGAAGTGACTGGTTGCCGGCCGAATATATGTAGACGGCCGAGCGAAGCGAGGCCGGATAGTATTCGGACGGCAACCCGTCGCTTCATGGCAGAGGTATGTATAATGCTTTTCTCAAACATGCAATGAAATGAAACAAAAAAATGTATCTTCTTTCTAAGAAATTATAAGTCAACTACATAACTAAGTCTTTGAAACACAAGAAAAGTCAAATACGTCACCGACACCTCATTTTTTTTTAAGATTGACCTGTTTGAAAGTTGCAAATTTTTACTTTTAAAAAGCGGTATTAGACGACGCGGTCGGTTGGGTCCAATTAATCGCATGCGGTGATCGGGGCTGACGGATCGCGCCGTATAGTACTGCTTTTTAAATATTATTTTGAGTAGTTATTGTACATTCATTTTAAATTATATAATTTAAATACCTAATTATAACTGCAAAAATTTGCCAATCATTTTTTAATACATACTAATATTACTTACTGATAATTATTGGCTAAAAGCCAAGATGCCAGGTCACCACCCTATGTCAAATGAAAATTAAAAAAGAGGCACTTGCCGGCCTAGGCCGGCAACGAGGTACTTCCCGGCCACTTTTTAGGCACGTAACTACAACATTTCATTGCATGTTTGAGAAAATCAAATAGTATGGTTCGGCGAAATTAGTTCGTTTTATTTCATGGCAAGTTTGAGAAAAGCACTATACAAATCTCGGCGAGAAACAGGGTTACAGGCCGCGTATCCCTTCGGTAACCCTTCGTTTCCCGTCCTCTATAGTAATGTACTATTATGTGATGCACCTACTGTATTGTGACTTCATTAAAAACACTGGATCGTGCTTTTCTAGGCACTGGTCTCACCGCGACCTACTAAGCTATGAACTATGGGCTATAATCACGAACAAAAGATACACACTCCCGTGTAAAAAAAAGAGACACGGCGATACTCGCCCGGCGGTGATAGCTGATAGCTGGGCGAGTATCGCTGTATCTCTTTTATTTACACGGGAGTGCGTAACTTTTGTTCCTGTTTATAGCCGATAGTTCATAGGTTACTAGCTCGCGGTGCGACCAATGCCATACAAACGTTTTTTTTTTCAA
This sequence comes from Thaumatotibia leucotreta, assembly GCA_025490895.1. Taxonomy (NCBI): domain Eukaryota; kingdom Metazoa; phylum Arthropoda; class Insecta; order Lepidoptera; family Tortricidae; genus Thaumatotibia; species Thaumatotibia leucotreta. The sequence continues at coordinate 9,690 of JALPQI010006263.1, forward strand.
GATACGGTTCCTACGGAACCCTTATTAACCCCGTCTCGCGCTTGACACTTCCCTATTCGCTATTAATATAACCCGCCACATTCCATTTACAGCACCACCATACATTTGACACTTATTTCTTCACCACAAGATTCAGAATCCACTGGCAAGTGTCAGCGGCCATGTTTGTTTTGACAGAAGTTAAGAGCATCAAGATAATGGTTTGGCTTTGTTGAATCGAATTTTCAACGAGTTTCGGATAATACTATGTGATGGCTGGCCCGGTTTCGCCATTCTGTCAAAGTAATGGAATACAGATCGGTTCTGGTTAATATGATGAATTGTTTGTGTTGATTTAGAATGCCCATGATCGGAGAATGTATAATCACCATTTTTTTTGTTTTTAACTCATTATAGCCTGAATAAGTCTCGGAAAATATTCTAGAATATCGTATCTGAGGTTAGGTGATATGAAGCTTTATTTTTTATTTATTTTATCAGTTTTTTACTTTTCTAAACAAAAGGCGGTGCCATATGGCACCACTAGGTCATCATCATCATCATATCAGCCATAAGACGTCCACTGCTGAACATAGGCCTCCCCTCTCGACCTCCACATGTACCGGTTAGATGCGACCTGCATCCAGCGTGTCCCGGCGACCTTCATAAGGTCGTCTGTCCATCTTGTGGGTGGCCTACGCTGCGTTTGCCTGCCGTGGTCTCCACTCGAGCACTTTTCGACTCCATCGACCATCTGCTCTGCGTGCAATAGTCATAATGGGTGAAATTGAATTCAACCGATTTCGCCAAGATCCTATTATCAGACTCCAACGTGGTGCCAACAGGACTAGGCTTATGATGGTTCCGAGTGAATCGTTTATCGGCATTGCTGTCACGTTCTGGCATCTATGGAAGTGCGAGGGTGCCGGGTAGTACGATAAACGGTAAACACTTGACCATAATAAACCACCAAGTCTAAGTTATACAGGTTAAAAAAATAAAGACATCAGCTGAATTGTGAATTAAGGTACTAGTCTCACCGCGAGCCACTAAGCTATTAACGGCTATAAACACGAACAAAAAACATGGCGATACTTGCCCAGCAGCTATCAGCTAACACCGCAGGGCGAGTATCGCCATGTCTCTTTTATTTACACGGGTGTGCGTATCTTTTGTTCGTGTTTATAGCCCATAGTTCATAGCTTAGTAGCTCGCGGTGAACCAGTGCCTAAGGGTGAAGACACATTTATCAGCATGAGTACGCATTTTGTCTATAGAAAACGTCAGTTTAGTATGGGACCGCGTCCAGCTTTCCGCACGCGTACGCATGCTTACACGTTTCATACTAAACGGCCAATTTTATTAAACAAAATGCGTACGCATGTTGATAAATGTGTCTTCCACCCTAACACACATAAAAAACATCAGTCGAATTGTGAACCTTTACACACGCACGATATTTTTTTTTTTTTTCGATTAAAGATTACTCACTTAAGACACATAACCTAATTATCTCACTTGAGAATCTTGAGATGCACAGATAAGCGTTTATTTTTAATCTTGTTTGTTTACTCCTTATCTATTCGTAGGTCATGGCACGTTGACAGTCTATTCACGGGCATGTCAACTGTCATTGTGACGTTGACGGTTCTGGGGTTAAAAATAAACCGCCGCTATTGGGTCAGGTGTATACAAACAAACCTGTAGCTGTCGCATCGAATATTATTTCTTATATGGGTGAGTTAGTTTTGGTGACAATGAGACCGCATCACAGTGTTTTGAATTTTGAATTTGAAGAATGTAATTGGTCAATTTTGCACATCTCCGCTCCTCTCCGCGTCAGTGGAGCCGCACCCTAACGCTGGTTTTACACAAAGTTATGCTACTTAAACGCAAATATGCATTTTTCTCTGGTGTTAATAAACCCTTTCTTTAATAGGCCACCGACAAACAACGACTACATGCATGTTTGCATAATTTAACACGTTCGACGCCGGTGACACAGCGTGTGTGACCAACAAAATCTGATTCCTATCCAGTGACACACATACGTGATCAGAGTAACCTTATTCTTATGCCACTAGTATAAATCAAGTTCTTCCTCCTATGCCAGTGCCATAGAAATACGAATGTTTTTGACACAAATGCTGTGGCACTGGCATAACAGTACAATCTGTTCAAATTTAAATTTTTTTCAAATTTCAAAACTTATTTATTGCCCAAAAAACACATGATATAGTTACAAGAAGAGTAAAAAAAAATTGCTTCAACACTATGGAACATTGAGCTAACTTATTAACTAACATATGGAGTATGTAGGCAATGGGTGCCAACCTCAGCATGTGCTGAACTGGTGTCCAGCGCTGGTTTTCAGTTTGGCCCCTTTTACAGGTCGGAAAAATGAATACCTGGTGAAGTACAACTGTGCTTATTATGGAATTATATAAATAAATAAATAAATAAAGTAATGAGTGTGAAAGAGGTGAAGAAGTGTGATAAAGGTGATGAAATAGGTGAAGGTGATAAGGATGAGGGTGTGTATTATTTGACTTTTTATATTGATTTTAATTATAATTAAGTTTCTGTTTACGTTTCCATGACGTTTCGGGCATGACGTTACACCCGTGGTCGCAGGCAGACTCTGTAACGTCAGTCATGCCGAAACGTCAGAATATAATTAAACGTAAGTAAAGTTTACGCGATTAAGACCCGTTTGTCTTTAAAATATGAGTGATAATCGTGAAAGTTTAAATCAATATAAGGCTTATATAGATTTATAAGTACTACTAGTGTATATTCATTGATTCCATTGTATTTGATAGCGGTGGCGGTGACACGTTCATCCTACGGATACTACCATATAAGAAGCTTAAAGGATCATCCCTTATCGTATTTCTGTATCACCCCAACAGGGGCTGAACTAAACCGCAGGGGCGTTGACAAGTCAATTTTAAAATTATACGAGTAACCCCTTTTTCGTCATTTTACTGTTTAAACTTCACTCAATAAGCAGCCGGCTTACAAATAAATTCGAAAATCGTAAACCAGTACCTTAATCGCTATCAGGCAACAGTGCGGCATCGGTAATCAATATCATCACATCATCAGCCTGTGATAGTCCACTGCTGGACGTAGGCCTCTCCTATCAACTATGAGTATAGACGCATTAGGAGGTAAATGCCCATAATCGCCACGCTGGGCAAGCGGATTGGCGATCGCAGTAATGTGTCCACTATGATGACGCTGCTGCCCATCATCAATCTTTTAGAATGGTCAGTGACACTTCAATCCCCTAGTGACTCTTACGACACCCGCAGGAGGAGTTGGGGTGGTGACAAATGTATTCTTACTGCCGTCACCACACGGCAAATCGATCAATATACCGAGATATTTTTCCAGCAGGAACTAGAGATTGACAAAATGAAACATCGACGTAACTTAGTAAAATCAGGTAACCAAGAAGATACAGGACCCGTCTAGGCTTTGTTTTTTAAAATTTAATACTTCATATTAATTATTGGCTATGGCGTAACCCCCTTATTCATAAACGTTTCTTAACTTAACAAGCCGCTAATAATTGTTTGTCCCTTTTGCTCTAATGGACACATGGTTAAGACTGAAAGCGACAAACAATTATTAGCGGCTTGTTAAGTTAACAAACGTTTATGAATAAGGGGGTTAGAGTATGCACGTCACGCCACCGATGTGCCAAAAATGTATACGAATACGAATCGGGTAACAAAAAAGGAACGTTTCATACAAACATTTTGGGAATTGTAGTAGATCTTGCTCAGAATCATTGACTCTACCAGCTTACCAATTTTTATCAATATCCAAATATACAATTTTTTTGAGAAATGCTCAAGTATATATCACAGTTTATTTAAAATTAGGTTATCTGTAAACTTTGCTGAACAAATAAAACTAATATTACATCGTTATGCTTTCTTTTTATTAACATTTATTACTTATCTCTAATTCTACAATGTAACGCATGAATGCGTCCATTGATTGAGATAGACAGACTGTCAATTGTACTAAACGGACAAATAAAGATAAAGATTACATTCATATGCAGCAATGTATGTCCGCCCGTCTGAAAGAGTCATTTGTAGCAATCATGGCCCGCTGTCTAGCTGTAATATATTTATTTGGAAGTATTTTGACTCATAAAATGATTGCCGTGTGGCGGCAATAAGAATAAATTTGGTCTACGTCTCCCAACGCATCGCTCTTGCGGTACAGAGAGGTAAAGCCGCCAGGGCTCCATGCCGCAAGCGGACCTGCTGGACGGCGTGTTTTTCTTATAAATGGATATTTTTATAGGTTAGGTTTTAATTTTATATTATTAGTTTAAATTTGTTATTTTCTTTTATTATTCTATGTTAATTTGTATGTATATTGAATGAAACACTAAATAAAGTAGATAACATTATAAACCAATATCGCGCGTATTGTATTTATCACCCTGTATATGAGAAGATAATTGATTTCCTTGCCTCTCTGACGATCGAAGGGCAAGAATCTCAAAATCATGTGGATACTGCAGGCACGAGAAATAAGTTCTTTTAAAAAGACATTCGCAATTATGGCTGTGGCTTAAAGTAGCGGTACTGGAAACCGCAGCATCAAAAACAATGCGAGTCTGTTACTGTTACTTAGCACATGTTTTACGTTCTTAAAGTTAGTTTGAAGTTTAATGATCCATTGTGCAAAACGGGAGTCGGGTGCTAAACGGTCTTTTCATTTAACCGGTAGTTCACGCGTTGGTAGTAAAGTGAAATTTATGTTTTGGCTTTCATAAATTATGCTTGTTGAAATAATATGTTTTTTTAGATGCTAGATGTAGTCGTTTTGGGCCTTGTGTTAGCTTAGTGACGTGACGACTAAGCGAATAGAGTAAATGTGATAGACAACATTTTAATAGATGTGTTGAAGAGTTGTAAAAAACGCCCATTTCGAGGTATATAGACTGGAACTCTTCGTATCGAGTAAAACCTAACGTTACCGATACTTGCAAAGTCATGGTACGGCTACAGGCCATCGCTTTTGACCAATAAATAAGTGCGAGCGCGATAGAATGCTTTACGTATCGAGTAAAACCTAACGTAACCGAGACTTGAAAACTCATGGTACGGCCACTATAGAAATAAAGAAAGAAAGAAATAACTTTCACATACACATACACATAAATCACAAAATACAGAGACGAAAAATAATTATACCAATAAAAACGTGTATGCTACGAAATGGCCTCATCTCAGCATGTTGCCAGCGCTGGTCTTCCGATGAGGCCATCACGTGAACAGTTTCACGGCAGGCAACACAGCACAATACAAATGAACAAACTGGCAAGTCAAATCAGCATCTTTTTCGAACTGTCAAAACGATCTATATGCACAGAATGAAGGCAGCGAGTCAATATACTGGTTAAACTAATTTTACTATGCGGTGCAAAGACGCTATATGTCTGAGATATTTTAAATGATAGTTATGTGACCCTTGGCCCAAGCGTAGGTGTTATTTAAGGACCAGGGTCAAAGGACTTCCTAATTTGAGAACGGAATCAGGTTTGGAGACGCGGTTTGTATTTATAACAGATTTCCTAAAATATATCTCAATAAATTGATTGAGAAAAATATGGCGGACTAAATCGTCGGTTGACAACCTCAACTCACTGTAAAAACTGTCGCTATTCTTAGCAACCTCGTATCTCAGTATTGAATCAGAACTGAGATACGATTCAAGTATTTGTTACTTAGTGAGTTATGGTTATGATATGTTATCAACCGACGATTTGTCAAAGGTTTTGCGACATATGCACGCTGTTAAGCCCATAGTCCTGCCCATCGTGGCTATATTGATTTATTGTTTTGGGAACATTTTAGAGCTCGCATTGATTTAAACTTTCACGATTATCACTCATATTTTAACGAAAAATGGGTGTTATTCGCGTAAACTTACGTTTAATACTATCCTGACGTTTCGGGCATGACAGACAGACTTAGTCTGCTTGCGACGACGAAAATGTCAAGATAATATTAAAGTTTAAGCGATTCAGACTCACGTTAAAGGTGCGTTACACGTTAACTAAAAGAGCATTCGCTGTTCTAACCTCCCACTCTACGAAATTCGATCGGTACACAAAACGTGATTGGTTGATTTCGTAGAACGGGCGCTAGAACAGCGAATGCTCTTTTGGTTTAAACGCACCTTTAGATGTCTACGTTTATAAATGGTCGCAGTTTCTATTACATTTAGTAGTCATTTAGACTAACAGAAGTGTCAATTTATGCATGGAATACAATGAGTCATTTCATCAATATGTACGACATACCTCTTGAGCAGCTATTTTGAATGCCGGTTGCATTTGAATTGTTTTCACACCTGATTTAATTGAGAATACTGGAATGTAATTACCATAAACTATTGGTTTTTTAAAGTTCAGATTGTGTAAAGACTGAAGCATCGGCCACACCAATATGTGTTTAAAATACGGTGAGAGTCCAGAAGGCTTGTGATGTGGGTACCAGGCGACGATCGAGCTCGTTGACGAACGCAGCGTGTGTGAATAAGAGAATAGCATAGCTGGTATTGATTTACAAACTTATCCGTGCCTCTGAAACGCGATACAGGTAAGTAGGTTCACCTGACAAAGCAACCCCTTTGATTTGTGGCCGTGACGCGAAGCCCTACTTTAACTTAGTTCACTTGTCTAATTAGCACCAGTCGTGCCATGAGCTACCGCTACGATAACGCGCGTATCATCATCATCATATCAGCCGAAAGACGTGCACTGCTGAACATAGGCCGCCCCTAAAGATTGCCGCAATGACCGGTCCTGTGCCACCCGCATCCAGCGGACTCCTACGATCTTCACCAGGTCATCAGTTCACCTTGTCGGCCTACCTACGCTGCGCCTTCCGGTACGTGGCCGGTAAAATTTGTCAATGTACGAAATATCATTTGGCCGCCACTCGAGAACCTTCCCGCCCCAACGGCCATCGGTTCTACTCTACGCGCAATGTGCCCCACCTACTGCCACTTCAGTTTAGCGATTCGGAGAGCTATTTCGGTTACTTTGGTTCTGCTGCGGATGGTCTCATTTTTAATCCGATCGCGCGTATACACGCTGTATATTGCAATGCAGACACAAACAACAGCGATCACCAGAATCAGTGAAAACGACATTGTAACGACACTCGAGCGGTAACTCGACACCGATGTGCGAGTGCGATATCCTCTGTGTAAACATTTCTGCCGCCATTCCGACAGCTTACTATGTGCCGGCTCGATTATTATGTTTTTATTATTCTAATTATATACAAGCTCTATTTAAAAACTTAATTTACAAATATGTACTAAATTAAAAAAAAAAACTTCTCTAAACTTATAAAGTTCCTTCTAACTTTGCTTTGATAAGACATGGTATACTGTACCTATGATATGCCATATACAGCTATGGTAACATTTTGTATTGCCAAGAAGGTCAAAAGTCAAAACCTAATTTATACGAATTTTTGGTAATCGGAAACCCTAGACAACCCGATAATTTGAACATACTCAAATATCTTAAACCAGTCAACAGACTATATTAAACAATACGGTGTCAGCAAATATCGACATGGCGGGTCAGTGACCGCCGCCATCTTTGAATTTCACTGCCCATTGTGCTGCGCCCGCGGCGATTTGTTTCCACTTTCGGGTCTAGTACCCCTATGCGTAATGACTCTAAACGACTTTAAGACAACGAACTAAGGAGTCCCCCGATTTAACCTATTTATATGTACCGACTTCAGAAAAGAAGGAGGTTTTCAACTAAACAGTATTTTCTTCTGGTATTTTTGTTGTGGCCGTGTGGTGACGGAGAATTTTTGAAGATCCGATCTTTAACAGGAAGCTATGCACCTTCTTCTTCTTACTTTAGAGTTGAAATTAGATACTAGTCCGATCTTAGCCAAGAAGGTTTTCGGTGGGGCGTGCCTTGAAAAAATAAAAATAATGCAAGTTTGAGTGTCGATTACTCCTCAGCTATTCGGTTGAGCGGCACCAAGTAAATTTATATTGAAAATTTGATTTCTTTTTTATCACGTACATCACACATCTGCAGGTAAAAGTTAGTGAGAATAAATTTATGTTTTTTTTGTGATATCCTTTCAACTCGCCGAAAAATAGTCCGGTCTTACCCGGGTGTACCTTATAATATAAATATAACGCATTCTTAGAACATCAACAAATTGTAGGTTAGTATGTCTCGATCCGTAAACATCCTTCCGCTACGCTAAATCTTAGAATTATGTATTGTTGCTGAATTCACAACTACTTTGTTTTCAATCGTTGACAGTTTTATTACGAAAGTTTTTGCTATGGACTATTTGCCTTTGCATGCAACAATAATTAAACTGTTGACGATTTGTTGGTTTTTGCTTTCCCTCACTTCTTTGTAAGCTATAATATTAAACGATAAAAAAAAGATTTCAACTGATTTCTTGGATAGATTTAAAAAAACTGTAAATCACGATTGTCGGAGATATCGACTATATCGAGTAACATACATACAAAAAAACGGTCGAATTGAGAATCTCTTTTTTGATGTCGGTTAAAAATATTCAAATTATTGTAGCGCTCAAATACCTAGTTATTTATTATACAAGGGGGCAAAGTTGTTGCTTATTTAACTGTCGTGCTAATATTGAGACCTGAGCTAGCGAAAAATTCCAAAATTGAGCCACGAGCGTAGCGAGTGGTTCAAAAACTGGAATCTTGAGCATTGCGAAGGTCTTAAGGCACGAGAGTTGAACAAACTTTGCCGCCAAGTGTAATACAACTTTTTTCCTCTCACTATAGCGAGGAAATATGATTACAAATCTCATTCATTTGTAAATTAACTAAAAAAACTATAGTAGAGTTACTCCTGGTACTTAAATATAGCCAATGGCTTACAAAGTCACCAATGAGAATTGACCAATTTAACATGTGAGCTCCGGTTGCGCATGTTTACTACGGTCATACAGATCCACTTATACTAGGCAATAGTGGGCCATAGGAATTAGAGGTTACTTTGCCTCACAAGTGAATAAGACGCGTTTTTACCCGCTCGTATTAAAGTATAAAAGAGCGCTTTACGAGCTAGTGAGGGGAAAAATATCGGAACAAGCTATTGAACAAAATTTGAACGCTCCAAACGCTGTGATATATCTGATAGCGACTTAGCGACTATACACCGTGTTTTTATTGATTTCCGTTAAATTGGACAGGTTACTTGGGACATTAATAGAAGTTTCCTGGTATATCGGCTCGGCTTTTGTTAATTTCGAAAAAAATTTTTTTTTTTGTTTCCATACATAATAATTGTAATGGCAAGTGTGAGAGAACCTTAAGAATAAGATCTCAGGCGACTGACGGCTGCTGACGGCACATGTCAAAATAAGTAACATTAGGATGTAATAAAGGTTGCAATACACTTGTTCAGTCATTAAATTTATTTTTTTAATAACTCAATACCAGTAAGAGTTAAGACACTAGTTTCTTAGAGAAATGGATTATTTTTGACCTAAATAAGCTTCCCTTTAATTTAACGGAAATCAATAAAAACACGGTGTACATTCGCTTGAGATTTTGGATGTTTTTGTCCGTCATTACTCATTCTCACTAAGAAGCCATTAACCATAAAGTTGTACCCTGTTGCATAATTGTATCACAAATGTAAAGAGTGTGTAAGAGCGCTGAGTCAGCGCAGTTGATGAGTGCCCATTTCTCAATACTGAGCCGTGGTGTAAGTCAAAGGCGAAAACTTATGTACGAAAGCATCATCATCATCATATCAGCCGAAAGACGTCCACTGCTGAACATAGGCCTCCCCTAAAGATTGCCACAATGACCGGGCCTGTGCCACCCGCATCCAGCGGACTCCTGCGTGGCCGGTAAAATTTGTCAATGTACGAAATATGATTTGATATTCACTAGTGCTTTACTTTATAAAAATATCGTGAGGAAACCTGCATACCTGCGAAGAAATTCAAGGGTGTATGTGAAGTCCTCAACAAGTACTGGCCCAACGTTGTGACCTAAAGGCTAGTTTGATGTCGAGTTGCGGAAAAATAGCCAGGATACAATACAAAGACAAAGGCGCTTGTACCACCAAAGGCGAGTAACCGATGAGAATATACCAATTGTTAATATAAAATACAAAAAAACACCTGAAGCGTAATGGTTAAAAGAAACTATACAAATATGTACCATACTGTTTAAGTCTATTATATAGACTTTGTATTTTATATTAACAATTTGTATTTTATATTACCCTGGTTTAGTGTCCCATTGCTGGGCAAAGGCCTCCCCTCTTTTCCTCCATTCGGCCCGGTCGTCACATTTCGAACGCGAATTCGATAGAACGCGTCCAGTTCGTCCCGCCATCTCCTTCTCGGTCTGCCAATGCCCCGGCCAGCACCATCGAATGTATATGTCTAAATATGTAGCAAACAGGTTACTCACGTAATTTAAGTCGAAAATTGCTCGAGATGACTCGGTCACTTTAGAGGATCCTTTGCACAGGACACTTCGGGTTTTGTTCGCGGTTATTCCATGATGAGAATCCTCTAAATGGTTCGAAACGAAACATGTCGAGCAATTATCGACTTAAATTACGTGAGTAAACCGTTTGCTAAATATTTAAATATGTTTGATTCTCACGTTAGCTATAATTCTAAAATATTATGTCTTCTTAAATCAGTTAAAATATTATGGGACGGTTTTGATTAAGGAACGAATATTTATAGTAACACACAAAATCCTCACAGGGATTAAATTCAATCCAATCCTCGAAAGCGGATTTCGAAGTTCGCGTTACGGCCCGGCCACAACATTGGTCTAAGGCGACCAGCGGCGAGCGAATCCATGAGTTGGAGCGGGATGCCGATATGGGTACGAGAGGGAGCACCATACGTTTTCCGCTAAGCCGGTCGCCTTAGACCGATGTCGTGGCCGCGGCGTTAGACATTGCAAACGAAATCTGATTTGTATCCGCTTGCCGCTCCTGACTTATGCCGGGCCAACCAAACCTAGTGCTTCGCAACTAAAATGGCGGATTTGCGAAACCTCTGTCTGTTGCTGCGGGACGCCTGCGCAATCTTTACACAGATTTAATCGGAAACACTGTCTATTACATTACACTAAAGGTTAGATCTAACCAGGCGCGGAGCCAGGATTTCATTCATGGGGGCATTGACATGATATGATAGTGATAGTATAGGTATTATAAAAAAAACCGGCCAAGTGCGAGTCGGACTCGCGCGCGAAGGGTTCCGTACCATTATCAATAAAAAAGTTAAATCAACCTATCTCAAAAACTATAAGAGATAATTTAATCAAACTAAAAATCGTTGATAGAGTTTATTAATATGCATAACATATTTTTTTTAGAATAGTATACCACGTAGTTAAAAAAATAGAGGGGGGAGACACATTTTTCAGAATTTGACAGCTGATATCTCGAAAACGGTTCGCTTAAATAAAATTGTGATATATAAACCTTTATATCATTTTCTTTTGATACCTCACACGCTTATACAACAATTTTTTTTTCTATCCCTCAGTTACATGTATGGAGGGCCCCCACCCCAATGGTTTTTTTTACAATTTAGTATCATAATCCTGTAGCGATTCATACAACACATATCCTTACCAAATTTCGTTACTGTAGCATTTATAGTTTCCGAGTAAATCGGCTGTGACAGACGGACAGACGGACAGACGGACAGTATAAGGGTTCCGTTTTTGCCATTTTGGCTACGGAACTCTAAAATCATTTATTTCAGACCATAGAAATCCATATAAGGTGAAAAAAAGCCTTAATTGAGGTTACCATGGGACTAGATCGATTTGTATAAGATGTCCCAAGATATTTATGTATTTATTTACATATCGAATTGTATTGTACAGTCACCATTAAATATAGCGTAGCGTCCGGAGTGCTCATAAATATCTGGACACGCCTCTATCATTTTTTTTGTTTTTTTTTTTAATGAAAAAATCGTTATGGCAAAATCTTTTTGAACTCTCCCTGACACAACGATATAAGGTACACCCGGCTAAGATCGAATCTAATGTAAGATCGGATGACCGCAATAACTACTAAAATAGTAGTATTTTTATCTCACTGGCTATATTATGCATGACGCCCACATAATTAGATTTGGATAGAAGAAACTTCATTCATTTGTATGGCGGCCGAGCGTGTCAGATTTTGTACTGAAGTTGTTACTTGCCTATGATTTTAAATATGTCTAAGGCCCTTGAGTATTCATATTTTTTGTGTTGTTGCAATTAATATTACTTAAGGAGGCATTATTAATGTTTTTGTTCACTTCAACTTACAAAATTTGACGCCCGAAAGCTGCAAGCTGCGTTTAAAGACGGACAACTCAGTGGATTTCACTGAGACGCTAAGTAGATACGTTTGCTTGATCTATGGTATAATATAATATATGACATCTGTGATGACGCCATTTCACCCCGCCTCTCTCGCTAGTATGCAGCAACCGCTCAGCCGCATCAGTCGAGTGCTACGAACGTTTTAAAAAAAAGTGTTTTTTTTTCGAGAATTTTGGAGATCCGATCTATAACAGGAAGCTATGCACCTTCTTCTCCTTACTTTAGAGTTGAAATTAGATACTAGTCCGATCTTAAGCCAAGAAGGTTTTTCGGTTGAGTGTCGATTACTCCTAAGCTATTCGGCTGAGCGGCATCAAGTAAAGTTATAATGAAAGCTTGATTTCATTTTATCATGTACATCACACATCTGCAGGTATAATAAAAGTTAGTGAGAATACATTTATGATTTTTTTGTGACATCCTTTCAACTCACCGAAAAATAGTCCGGTCTTACCCGGGTATTTGATGCCGACTTTATGTACAAATACCGAAGTTTTTCCACGAGAGATGCGGTGTGCGTGGATGGGTAATGTTATAAAACCGCAAAAAATAATTAACTCTCCGCTAATTATTATATATAGGATAGAGCCGCACCATATAATTAGTTGGCTATTATTCTCTATACTTAATAATATACAGTTTCTCTTGTCTTATAATCTATCCCGCTCAAACTCGCGTATTGGTGCAAGCCAGATGGGTGGGAAGTAAGTTACGCTGACATGAGATATTTTTCTAGTAGAATCGGGGGATTGGCAAAATGAAACATCGAAACGTACTTTTCTCAAACATGCAATGAAATGTTGTCATTACGTGTGTCATTCGCCGCCGGGAAATATGTCGTTGCAGGCCTAGGCCGGGAAGTATGTTGTTTTTAATTTGAAAATAAACATGGCGTCTGTGTTCATAAACAGGTTAAGCAACTGTTTTTTTAATAGCTCCGAACTTTATCGGACCAAAAATATTCGCGTTAATGCCTATTACACACGAACTGATAATCCCAAAAAAATCTGTATGATTAGACTTATTTCAATTTTATACTTCAACTTATTAAATATTAACGAAACTCAATTCACCAGTAACAAGAAAACATTCAATATAATTTGCTTTATATTTTTATTTATCATTAATACCTAATTATTAGGTTGTGTATAACAGCCCTAAAACGGTTTATCCAAAAACTGCACAAGCGGAAAATGGATCATTTCCTTAAAAAAAAAACATTTTGGCGGGATTAAAGGGTAATTAAAAAAAAACGTTTTTTCAAGTGGAATTAACTTTTATTGTCGATGTTCATAAAATAAGATTAAATATGAGTTCCGATGATAGCAGCAATGAAGAAACAATCTGTACACCGCCAGAATTAAGGGCGGAGGCTCAGTTAGCTATAAATAACTTGTTGCCGCCAAAATCAAAAGAAAGATACATGAAAACTTATGAAAGTTTCTTAAGTTGGAGACTGAAAAAAATGCCCATGGTTTTTCAGAAAATGTATTTCTGGCATATTTTACAGAACTGGCTAAAACCAAAAAACCTTCAACATTATGGGCAATTTACTCAATGCTTAGAGCGACGTTACAATTACAACATAACTTACCTATTTATCACATTGAAACCTATTGCTTGAGTTGATAACTACTTAAAAAACTTTCTATAAATTGATGTTTATTTGTAAATCGTGTTTAAATAACTACATATATACAACTTAGCCTAAATAGAACAAAAAGGTTACATTAAAATTTACTATTTGAAACAACATAATCAATTGAAACAATAATACTTAAAAAACTTTGTATAAATTGATCTTTATTTGAATACTTTGTTTAAAATACTTTATATAACTTAGACTAAATAGAAAAAGGGTTACATTAAAATGTACTATTTACAACAACATAATCAATTGAAACAATATATTTAAAATTACAGTTATTATAAAGTATATGTTAAAAATGCATAAAAACCTACTGTCATGCTCACATATCAACTTTTTTTCAGGTGGCTTTGATTTTAGGCATCAATGGTGCCTGCAGAGGCGTTGAGCTAGCAAAAGAGCTAACCAAAGACATAGAATTTCATGGCGGTATCATGACTGTTAAGCTGCGAGACACCAAGACTCACATCGACCGGTCCTTTGTAGTAGGAAATGAATTAATTCATATTTTCAAAAAATACTATGCACTTCGACCTGCTGAGATGAAAACGGACAGGCTCTTCTTAAATTACAGGAATGGAAAATGCACAAAACAAGTAATTGGACGCCACACTATTCTTTCAATGCCCAAACAAATAGCTACTTTCCTAAAACTCGATTGCCCGGACCTTTACACTGGTCATTGTTTTCGCCGAACATCTGCAACCCTTCTAGCAGACTCTGGAGCCAACCTTATGGTGCTTAAAAGGCATGGCGGCTGGAAGTCGGATAAAGTTGCAGAAGGATACATTGAGGATTCCGTTGAAAATAAACACATGATCACAAAAAATATCACTAAGAACATTGTTGTAGCAGCAAAATCTGGCACAGCCAAGTTGTCCCAAGAAGATATACCAGCACCATCATCACTTTACATTAATCCACAGCCAGGCTGTTCCCGTGACCCTTCCAGCTATATTGTGGATCATAGTTCACCACCAAAATCCTCTAGCTTCCCAGCTACTCATATTCAACGGCCCATTCTTAACGGGGGTATTCATGTTTCACAGTCACCACACAGTAATTCAGATCCTCAACCTCCTTTGCCATCTCAGCAGGCACAGCAGTCAACTAGTCATATTACATTATCACAGCCAAGCCCAGCTACAGAAGTTCAACAAACCAGTATCAGTATACCTGGAAAAACAATAACAATCTCAATTAGTAATTGCCCCAATATGTCGAATGTATCATTTAATATAAGCTAAGTTTGTTAAAAATAGCTATAATACTTACTTTCAAAAGGTTTTTGTTGGTTTTGTTGTTAAGTGCAGGTTAGAATTGACAAAGCAAATGTCATCGGTCATCGCTCCTAACCCTAAAGTTTCGTTCGAAAACATAACTTCGTATTTCAATTCGCTGTATTTACGTAATTACTAAAATAAAGTTAAAGTGAAATTGTAACTATTCTTAATATGTTATTTTAAGTTTAACCCATATTATAAATGGAGTGAAAAGGTTTTTCTTGGTTTTGTTGTCAAGTGCAGGTTAGACTTGACAAAACAAACGTCATTGTTCCTTATCCTACTAAAGTTGCGTTCAAAAACATGATTTCATACAGCGAATTGCATACCTTATTATGCAATTCGCTGTATTGTAATAACACTAATTACTAAAATACTTAAAGTGAGATTGTAATTATTCTTAACATACACGGTGGAATTTAATCGGTGAACAGGATCCCATTTTTCTAATTCAGTAATCGATGGCGGTCACGTTTATGTAGTACTTAAGTGGAAGCAAGTTTTTTTTAGCATAAATTTTTTTTATGTTGAAATTAAAATTTATTGTCACCCTACTAATTGTTTAGTCTGCAAAGCTTAATACCTCTTTTCAAACTATCAGCCATAGAAACTTAAAACATAAATGAGCAATAACCACTCACATGCTTTGATTTTTGCGATAGACTCTATTCCTATGTAAAATAAGAGCGATGCATGGCTGATAGTTTGAAAAGAGGTATTAAACTTTTCAGAATAAACCATTAGTAGGGTGACAATAAATTTTAATTAAAGTTTAATTTCAACATAAAAATTTGTTATGCTAAAAAAAAAACTTGGTTCCACTTAAGTACTACATAAACATGACCGCCATCGATTACTGAATTAGAAAAATGGGTTCCTGTTCACCGATTAAATTCCACCGTGTATATTATTTTAAGTTTAACTCATGTTATAAATGGAGTGAAAATGTAGTTAAGCATAGGTAGCTAAAATTGCCAGTATGTTTAAGGCTGCAAATATGAAAATACAAGACTTGGCAGCACTGTGTTTAAATTATACCATATTAAAAATTTATTATTTGAATGGTGTATTTATTTATTTCATTGCATTAGTTTGAGAAAAGCACTATACATGCCTAGCCGTGAAAGGGGCTTGCAGGCTTCGTAACTAGCCGGCCTCCCTACGGTCGGCCGTCTATAATACTCAGCCTGCAACCCCCTATTTCCCGGCGGCTGCAGTAATGTACTATATAAGTAATTTCACCAGACGGCCGAGTGTATCTTATCTTATTGGTGGGACCCTTACGGATACACTTCGACCCATTGGGATCTTTTGTGTAGACGGACGAGTGTAGGTAATAACTTATAAAAAAAATATCTCAATTGCGTTTACGTCTTCATCGTCAATTTCATACAAATGAGTCAAATGACGATGAAAACTTAAACGCGATCGAGAAGTTTTTTTATAAGTTATTACCTACACACGGCCTTCAGAGTTCAGGTGAATGATTACTAGTCATCGTTATCAACGTGCAGTTTTGGTGGCAAAGTATGGTTGACAGAAAAATCAAATACACAGGTATTTTATCAATTAATAAAATGTTAGAAATTATAATAATTTTAAATTTTAATTATAATAATTAATTACCTATACATATTTTAATCACTTATTCAAATTACACTATACAGATACACCCTATTCTCATAAAGATAACTTCATAAAATCAGGTACTTAACCAAGAAATGTGCATTGTGCAGACCTAGGCAATTTTTAGGTTAATTATTTCTTCTGCTGTTAGAATATCTTTATTATTCGTTTTTACTTTTAAACTTACGAATAACAGCTATGTCGATGTTTAATTTTGTCAATATCTCATACCTGCTTGAAAATATCTAGGTATAGTAATCTGTGTCGTAAAGTTGTTCGGTCGTATAGTATTGTTGGTACTATATCCTTAAGTAGCATAAATGTCAACTCCATTTTACTTTTAACTGTGGATTTAAATTAAAACGTCTACTTAAGTTCATAAATAGCCTCCATCCAGTGAACGATGGCTGCGATAAATCGCAGAGAAAGTTTAGGCTAACTGCTTTCGAAGATAATAACTATAATAATAAGTAAAACTTAAGAATAAAATGCTATCGTTTTAACTTGACTTTCCACGGGCTATATGCTACGAGTATATTGTTTTTTGATAATATTTAATAATGATAGAAAACTTGAGAATGTGATCATATATTCATTGATCATAGATTGTCAGCCTCCGTAGCCTAGGTAATGACCCTGCCTACGCTGCTGGAGGTTCCGGGTTGGAATCCCGGCGAGGGCAATATTTGTATATGTATTTATCAAATATTTGTTCCTTGGTCATGGCTGTCTATGTATATAAGGATCTATATGTATCTACCTATTATGTATATCGTCGCCTGGTACCCACATCACAAGCCTTAATTGAGCTTACCATGAGACTAGGTTGATTTGTGTAAAATGTCCCAAGATATTTATTTATTTATTTATTTATAAAAAGTAAAACTGAGGGATTAACTGTGGTGCGTTTCGATCCTTACTATTTAACCACCGCGAGTCTCGACCGCGTAATAAATAAATATTCTTGGACATCTTTACACAAATCGACCTAGTCCCACGGTAAGCTCAATTAAGACTTGTGATGTGGGGACCAGGCGACGATATATATAATAGATAGATACATATAGATACTTAAATACATAGACTGCCATGACCAAGGAACAAATATTTCTGATAAATAAATACACAAATAATGCCCTCGCCCGGATTCGAACCCGGAACCTCCAGCTTCGTAGGCAGGGTCACTGTCACTACCAACTAGGCTACGGAGGCTGACAATCGCTGAACAGATAAAGGTGTACGAAATCAACGAATCACATTTTGTGTAACGATCGAATTTCGTAGATTAGGGGGTTAGATTAGCGAATGCTCGTTTAGTCTAAATGCACCTATAAACACTCGCCCAACGAATTTGGAAAGAATTTTACACATATGCCAATGACACATACGTGATCAAAATAGGCTTAGCTTATTCCTATGCCGTGTGCTCCTCCTGCGGGTGTCGTAAGAGTCGACTAAGGGATTGAAGTGTCACTAACCATTATTTAATAAAAGATTGTTGATGGGCAGCAGCGTCATCATAGTGGACACATTACTGCGATCGCCAATCCGCTTGCCCAGCGTGGTGATTATGGGCATTTACCTCCTCATGCGTCGATACGCATAGTTAATAGGAGAGACCTACGTCCAGCTGTGGACTGAGATAGGCTGTAGAACAATACCTCGTCCCGAACGTGTTAATCAAGGCAATCAAAGCTCTTCAATTGCTCTTAAATACAGGATGCGTTAGGACCGTTGATGAAAAGACTCCCATACCGGCCCAATTAACAACACAAATTACTATACATTAAGTTCGGTCATCGCACCTCTGAAGATTCTTATCACCAAGGAGCGGAATCCTTAATAGCAAAAATCAAACTGTCAGAGGGATTGAAGGAAGTACTTTATCGACTATCGATAAACAAAATTGTACTCAATGAACCATCGTTAACTCTTTGACCGCCACAGTTGGCCATAGACGACAATCACAGAATTAGATTTGGATAGAAGAAACAAGTTCATTCATTTGTATGGCGGCCGAGCGTGTCAGATTTTGTACTGAAGTTGTTACTTGCCTATGATTTTAAATATGTCTCAGGCCCTTGAGTATTCATATTTTTTTGTGTTGTTGCAATTAATATTACTTAAGGAGGCATTATTAATGTTTTCGTTTACTTCAACTTACAAAATTTGACGCCCGAAAGCTGCAGGCTGCGATTAAAGACGGACAACTCAGTGGATTTCACTGAGTTTATTTGACACGCTAAGTAGATACGTTTGCTTGATCTATGGTATATATGACATCTGTGGAACAAAATAATGATGTCCCTAATAATCTGCCGCGACTGTACAATACGTATACCTAAAAGCCTGATTAGGATTACGATAAATAAACATAAACGAAGAATCGTTTAGTGTTAATTATTTATCGATAGTCGATAAAACACCTCGGTCAATCCCTCTGACAGTTTAGTTTTTGCTATGAGAATTCCGCTCCTTTCTTATCACAAATACATCGAAAACATCTTCGCGACTGTACGATATTTATCCAAATCACGATATGCGTGATATGATATGTATGTTATATACGCAACGCGTGTCTAGAAACAACACGATAACACCATAACGTGTAATTACAGCCCACTCATTTTATATTCAAAAGGGTCGTTGAACTCTCATACTTAATATTACAGGTATAGAATATACCTGCACTTATTGCATTATTGAATGTGTAAACGAACAAAAAATAAAACATGGAAGCCGCACGCCATAGTAAATTGCCTTTCAATAACGGTCTTGAATTTTAGTGCAAAAATGTCACCCCCTCTTTAATGCATCACGATAATTAAAATTGTCAGCCTATAAAAACTTAAACGGCCATTTAAAAATAGTTGTGATTGGTCTATCAAACTTTTGATTGGCTATATTCTATAAACATTTGTCAAAGGTTTTGCGCCGAAATATGCGCGGTGTTAAGAAAAGCGCTATGTCCTGCCCATCTTGGTACAATTGAACAATTGATTTTGGGGGCATTTTTGAGCTGGCGTTAGACGTCCATGTTATACTATATGGTCGCAGCTGTAAACACAAAGGATATACAACTTTGTTTATAGTTTTCGGAAGAAACTAACGTTATTTGTTTCTTTTTTCCAGAGCGATGGCGGACACTGCCACAGAGCCGCTACCGAATGGCAACGCGGTGTCGGCCGAAGAGGAGGAGAGGTTGAAGCAGCGACCAGCCGACATTGACGCTGTAAGTATTGTTAGCAGCACAACAATGGCGGACACTGCCACAGAGCCGCTACCGAATGGCAACGCGGTGTCGGCCGAAGAGGAGAGGTTGAAGCAGCGACCAGCCGACATTGACGCTGTAAGTATTAGTTAGTTAGTTAGTTAGTTATCCTGGGCTTTTTCCGCAACTCGACAACCATCGTGCCTTTTTTGCGTGATAGCGAGGTAGCCCTATTCCAACCATCCAAGCACCTCCACGAAACTCAGTGTATGTTTCAGGTTGCTAAATGCCTCCTTTAGTGTATGTGGAGTCCCCAAGTGCCTACTCCTGTATACCTCTACCTGTTTACAATTTAGAAGAATGTGTTTTGCTGTTTCCTCCTCTTCCATGCAGGCCCTGCACATAGGGCTATCTGTTTTGCCCATATTGTGCAGATGTTTGTTTAATGTGTTGTGTCCCGTGATCAATCCTACTATTTTCCTCAGTTTGTGTCTGGGCGTTCGTAGTAGGGTTTTAGTGAGTTTACAGTTCAATTCGGGTAGTACTTCTTTGGTCTGTCTGCAGGAAACCAGATCGTTCCAGCATTTATTGTGGAGATGTCGGTGATATAGACCGAGTTGGTTTCGTATGTATGATAAAGGTAGTGGTATGATGGGTTCCGGTCCGTACGACGGTGTCTCTGATCCTTTTCTCGCCAGTTCATCCGCCGCATCGTTTCCTCTTGAGCCACTGTGTCCTTTTATCCATTGTATAGTCACTTTGTTCCCTTCTTTGCTTTCCTCCATGAGGCAGCTGTGACATTCTAATATAAGTTCTGAGGTGAATTTGTTACTTTGTAGCGCTTGCAGCACTGATTTACTGTCTGACAGTATTAGTATATTTTCATTTTTGGTTTTTCGTCTCCTCAGTGCCTTGCAGGCTTCTATTATTCCTACACATTCCGTCTGGAACACTGTGCTATGTTCTCCTAGAGGTCTCGAAATGTGCATGTTAAGGTCTTCTGAGAAGACTCCACATCCGGTACCGTCATTTGTTTTAGAGCCATCTGTAAATATTCTTAGGTGTGTTTGATTCAGTCCTTCCTTCTGATCCTCTGTTAACGATATGGCATACTCTTTCCAGAAGATCATCGTCTTTGGTACTTTGTCAATAGGTGCCTCAAGTATCGGCATACTAGAGATCATCTTGTCATAGATCTTTTTGTGTGCCGAGCTGAGGTTTGACCATAAGTTCAGGTTTTTAAGCCGAAGCGCTGTGGCGGCCGCTTCTTTCTGTATGTGCATATGTAACGGTAGCAGTCCTAGCATTATTTCCAGTGCTGCAGTCGGAGTGGTTCTCATGCAGCCTGTGGTTGCCACACATGCTAGTCTTTGTATCTTGTTTAGTTTATTTATTGTGGTGGTTTGCTGTGTGCGAGGCCACCACACAACCGAGCCATAGCTGATCATCGGCAATATGACCATTTTGTATAGCCACAGTATTATGTGAGGTGCTAGGCCCCATCTCTTGCCCACCATCCTTCGGCATTGCCAAAAGGTTACTGTAGCTCTGTTCAGTTTATTGTCCAAATGTTTGCCCCAGTTGAGTTTGTCATCCAGGGTTATTCCTAGGTATTTAACTTCCTTTGAAAGCGTTAGTTTCGTT
Organism: Thaumatotibia leucotreta; assembly: GCA_025490895.1. Taxonomy (NCBI): domain Eukaryota; kingdom Metazoa; phylum Arthropoda; class Insecta; order Lepidoptera; family Tortricidae; genus Thaumatotibia; species Thaumatotibia leucotreta. The sequence goes on from JALPQI010006263.1 coordinate 31,513, forward strand.
CCGAAGAGAGTTGGCATTTCGTAGCTACCCAACTTTCTTCTATGTGTGAAGAGCATTGCATCTGTCTTTTTTGGGTTTACCGATAGGTCATTCTCCCTGCACCATTTCTCCACTATCCTTAGTGCAGATTGTGTCAGGTCACATAATGTGCTTATTATCAAGCCGCTGACTAATATCACTAGGTCATCAGCGTATGCTATAGTCATAAAATGTCTGTTATTTAGTTCCTTTACTAGATCGTTCACTACCAGGTTCCAGAGTAGTGGTGATAGTACTCCTCCCTGGGGGCATCCTCTCATAACGAGTGCCTGGTGTTCTTTGTTGTCAGACAGTATTACTACTCTCTGTTTGAGCATGTTCAAGCTGCGTTTGAGCTGTAAGTATTGTTAGCAGCACAATAATGGCGGACACTGCCACAGAGCCGCTACCGAATGGCAACGCGGTGTCGGCCGAAGAGGAGGAGAGGTTGAAGCAGCGACCAGCCGACATTGACGCTGTAAGTATTGTTAGCAGCACAATAATGGCGGACACTGCCACAGAGCCGCTGCCGAATGGCAACGCGGTGTCGGCCGAAGAGGAGGAGAGGTTGAAGCAGCGACCAGCAGACATTGACGCTGTAAGTATTGTTAGCAGCACAATAATGGTGGACACTGCCACAGAGCCGCTACCGAATGGCAACGCGGTGTCGGCCGAAGAGGAGGAGAGGTTGAAGCAGCGACCAGCAGACATTGACGCTGTAAGTATTGTTAGCAGCACAATAATGGTGGACACTGCCACAGAGCCGCTACCGAATGGCAACGCGGTGTCGGCCGAAGAGGAGGAGAGGTTGAAGCAGCGACCAGCAGACATTGATGCTGTAAGTATTGTTAGCAGCACAATAATGGCGGACACTGCCACAGAGCCGCTACCGAATGGCAACGCGGTGTCGGCCGAAGAGGAGGAGAGGTTGAAGCAGCGACCAGCAGACATTGATGCTGTAAGTATTGTTAGCAGCACAATAATGGCGGACACTGCCACAGAGCCGCTACCGAATGGCAACGCGGTGTCGGCCGAAGAGGAGGAGAGGTTGAAGCAGCGACCAGCCGACATTGACGCTGTAAGTATTGTTAGCAGCACAATAATGGCGGAAACTGCCGCGGCGCACGACTTTATAAAGAAATTTAAAACCGTATTGAAGGGGCCTCCTCCTTCACTTATCAACTTTGGACCATTTTTGAAAGGCCTATTAAAGATTTACTAAAGGGAGACCTACCCCCCTACCCTTAGGGTGCGGCTCCACTGAGGCGAAGAGGAGCGGAGATGTGCAAAATTGGCCAGTGAGACCGCATGACAGTGTTTCGAATTTTGTATTTGAAGAATGTAATTGGTCAATTTTGCACATCTCCGCTCCTCTCCGCCTCAGTGGAGCCGCACCCTTAAGCGGAAACTCGTTGACGTATGCATTCTGCCTGACCTAACCTACGGTGCTCAGACATGGTCATTAACAGAACTGCAAAAGACTAAACTGAACGTACCAACGAGCCATGGAGGGCAGCATGCTAAGAGTAAAACTTATCGACCGAGTCCGGAACTCTACGCTGCGCTCAAAAACTTGCATTGTGGGAGCCAAAACCGCCAGGCGGACGTGGGACTGAGGTGGGGGACAGAGGCACAAAGGTGGGCTTTTCTAGCCATGGGGTGGATGCCGCAAGGGTGACGTGGACGTGGCAGGCCTAGGCGGAGGCGGATAACCTGTATGCTTAGCACATGATGGGTATGTCAGTATGTCGCCGCGAGATAGATTTTCCATTCCATCTTTTACTATTTGAGTAAAAGAGAGATGGATAGTCTATCTTGAGATGACGTATTGTCGTGCGAATCCTGTGCTAAGCCTATAGACGCATTTTTGAATGACTGGCCAAAAATGGCTCACGACAGGGAGGAGTAGAAATCCAGAGGGCATTTTTTTTATTTCAATTATTTTTATTATTATTTAAGGTCCTAATTTATTAGATGCAGATATTTTTACAGCTGATAGTACTCGGTATCTGGAGTATATTAAATCGTGAAACATTATAGCTTTTACCATGTTTTTTTGGAGAAAACGGAAAAACAAATTTGCTACGTAAAGACACCCTGTTTATGTGATTATTAAATGAAAACTCTTTGAACAGATTCTCGTACTTCTTTTACGTACTACTTAACTGGAACTGGCCACTTCACTTCGATAAATGAAATACTCGATTGTCAATGTCATGTTATTTTCCGTTGGATTGTGTCGTTTGATGACATGACAGACAGTGTTATTGTGACATGTGATAATACACATGATGATTTTTTTTAGACGAAATTATATTTTTTTTTTGTTAGGAAAATGAAATCAAAAAAGTTACATGAAAGGATTTCTTAATTTATATTTAAAGTTAATTATTTTAATGTAAAGTATCATGTGTTAAAATATCTGCAACTAATAAATTAGGACCTTATATAATATAGCCTGTAGAGTGCTCCAGGCTCTATAATAATAAAAATAATTGAAAGGCAATTTTGCATCGCGAGCTACTCATTTTGTATGGCATACCTAGTACTATGCATAGCAATGTACAAGTTGCAGAACATTCTCAAAATTGCGGGAATATACTCGGAAATTTCTGAGTAAGTTCTCATTGAGAATGTTTCCATGAGAACTTGTAAAAATGTGTTATAAATAATTATTTTAAATCGTAAATAAGTAAACAAGGCAGTAAATATGACTCATAAGGCATGTATCTAGTACGGTCTTGGCTTGATTAGATTATTTGTTAAATTTAGATTCCTGAGAACATTTTCTATGCAAGTTTCGCAACTTATGAAACTTCTCGGTACAATGCTACAATTGGTACAATGGTCCGTGCAATTGCACATGCGTCTAAGAAGCGCACTACATATTACTAAGCCTTAAACAATAAGCAATTTAACCACTTATCGTCACAACTGCTAATATATCCCTCGTCGCGTTATCGGCACTTATCGTGTTAGTTTATTGGCGCTAAGTTGGCGGCAAGGGTCTCTAAGTGCGATAATATTTGACACTTGAGTCGTTCTGGGAACGTTGTGTAAAAACTTTACCCGACTTCGGTGAGGTTAAACTATCGACTAACACAGACACATCTCACCAGCCTATATCAGTTCACTGCTGGACGTAGGCCTGTTTAATAGGATGATATCCTGCCGTATTCAACAAAGATCATCATCATCAGCCTATTATACTGCTAGACGCAGGCCTCTCCTATTAACTATGCTTATAGACGCATTAGGAGGTAAATGCCCATAATCGCCACGTTGGGCAAGCGGATTGTTGGCGATCGCAGTAATGTGTCCACTATCAAAGTCAAAGTCAAACTATTCTTTATTCAAGTAAGCTTATTAATAAGCATTTTCGAATCGTCTGACATTATCAACTAAGAAACTCAGGTGGACTTATTAGACTACATGCTGCCTAATCATTTTTTAATCAAATAATGGTCAGTGACACTTCAGTCCCTTAGTCGACTTTTACGACTTACGACACCCGCAGGAGGAGTTGGGTGGTGACAAATGTATTCTTACTGCCGTCACCACACGGCCAACAAAGATAATTAGAGATTATCACAATGCAGGTATATATTAACTGTCCGTTCGGTTCATTTTGGGAAACCTTGTTTTACTAATGTTTACCAATATCTCCTACAACTTCGTAAAGTCCCCAAATTAGTTTTATGATAGCATTGATGACAAATGCGAAGTAAAGCGCAGTGATTGTTGTTGTTGTTGTTGTATTCTGGCCATTTTTCCGCAACCGTGCCTATTTCGCGTGGTCCCAATCCCAACGCTGGCCTAGTACTTGTTGGGGACTTCACATCACATACACTCTTGAATTTCTTCGCAGGTGCATGTAGGTTTCCTCACGATGTTTTCCTTCACCGCAAAGCACTTGTGAATATCAAATGATATTTCGTACATAAGTTTTTGAAAAACTCATTGGTACGAGCCGGGGGTCGAACTCACGACCGCTGCGTAGCAGCCGTGCGTTTTACCGCTAGGCCACAAGCGCCACATGTGATTATTGTTGTAAAGTGTCTAAATTCTAATTCTTGAGTTATAAAAAATATACCTTAATTCGAATACCTAATGTCTTATTATTCCAATACTAAAATGGACCGAATGTACGAAGTTTTCATTAGTAGCCACAAATGTCAGGCAAGGTGGAGCGACGATTTGCGCAGGATTGCTGGCAGGAGCTGGATGCGAGCAGCCGACGATCGAAAACGGTGGCGTGAAATTGGGGAGGCCTATGTCCAGCAGTGGACTGCGATAGGCTGATAATGTGGCGACAAATGTATTCTCATCACCACGACAGAAAAAAAAATAACTCGCGTGAAATATCATTTCATAAAGATAATAGTAGATTGTGTCACAAGGGATCAAAATGGTATGTTTCCGGCGTGGGTGTATATTGAATCCTGAATGGAGCGACGGACTCCACAATTGAATCCCGACCGTAGGGAGGGATTCTAAAGCGGAATCCTGAGCGTAATGAAGGATTCAAGCGTTAACGCCCAAGACGAAATAATTTTGATACCGTGTGACACATACTGCTTTTCACACCACCTATGAGAAAAATAAAAGAAATATCACATATTTAATATTTATGCAAATAATCGATTCTGAAGAAATTTTTATCAATTATGATATGAACGTACTGTTTATTTTCATATTTCATTATAATTTTTTAGGCTGGTAATAGTAAGTCCTTGAACAGAAAAGTGCCACTTTGATCCCTCCCAGCAGGGAAGAAAAGGCCCGTATTCGAATAGGTGGTGTGAAAAGATACATAACTATCCCTATAATTACACTGAAGCAATGTGCCAGTCGTCAACACTTAATTTGCACCGATTGGTTGCTGCCAATCGATTTATCAACGCGCTAAATTGATGGTTAGGTTTCGGGGGCATTGAACTTTATACAAGGCGAGCGAAAATTAATGGAATAAAGATTCTAATTGGCTGCTTGAGAGTTGAAAAATGTTGGCTATTTGGTGACGCCAGTAAGAATACATTTATTACCATCCCAACTCTTCCCGTGGGTGTCGTAAGAGTCGACTAAGAGATTTGACGTGTCACTGACCATTATTATTGAAGATTGAGAGTGCGGCTCCACTGAGGCGGAGAGGAGCGGAGATGTGCAAAATTGACCAATTACATTCTTCAAATTCAAAATTCGAAACACTGTGATGCGGTCTCATTGGCCAATTTTGCACATCTCCGCTCCTCTCCGTCTCAGTGGAGCCGCACCCTGATAATGAGCTGCAGCAACATTATAGTAATATACTACTGCGATCGCCAACCCGCTTGCCCAGCGCAGCGTGGCGATTATGGGTATTTACCTCCTAAGGCTATGGACAGCAAATTCGATTCATAGGATGCTTAGATCAATCGATCCGCAAGTGTTTCGCGGTAGCGTTATCCACTAAAAGCCTTCGTCTCTACTAATTTCGATTTTCGCGGTAGCCCCCCAGGCCCCAAACATACTAAGTCTTTCGCCGCGTCGTCTACATACAGTATACAGTCAAGTCTAGTGTGATGTCCAATTAACAATCTAGGTCATATCCTAATAGCTTATTAGTAAGGTTAAAGAACGCTAAATCGTTCAAACGCTTACCTCGGTGAATACGATACTTTCGTCTGACGTCTTGTCTGACTTAGCTGGCTTGCACCTACTATCATTACATTATGTTTCTAAAGTTTCAACCAGTCGAGACAGCAATTTCGACTTCATCATATCAACCAAAAGACGACCATTGTTGGACATAGGCCTCCCCCAAAGATTGCCGCAGTGACCGGTCCTGCGCCACCCACATCCTATCTTTTGACGTCTAAAGAAGCTGGTTTACACCTACTGTCATAGATTATGTTTCTCTGTTAGTTTCAATTAGACGAGACATCAATGTCTATATCAACACCATCATCATTCATCAGCCGAAAGGCTTCCCCCAAAGTTCGTCACTAGGAACGATCCTGCGCCACCCGCATCCAGCGGACTCCTGCTGCGACCTTCATCAAATCATCAGTCCATCTGATAAATTTCTGTGTAACAATCCGTAATTGAGTTTTTTTTTAATGTATTTTAAAAGATTTGTAGATTATGCCTCCACTATTCCTCTCAGTTTGTCGCCTGGGTACCCCGGAGGATAATTGAATAGTACTTTTCAAATTACATAGCCAAGACTTAATATGAAATATTTCCTTTTTTGCCAGGATGTCCGCGAGATGGAGCGCCGCAAGCGAGTGGAGGCCCTCATGTCTTCCAAGCTGTTCCGCGAGGAACTGGAGCGAGTGCTGGACCAGCAGATGCACGAGGGCGGAGACGCTCCTCTTCTGCAGCGCATCCGGGAGATGGTTGGCGGAAGGCTGCATACTGGCACTTTCAGGGTAAGGCTGTTTACGTGTTTACAAATTAGGTCAGGAAGCCCAAATTAATCCGGTTCGAAGGACTAGAATGTGGTGTCATTAGTCTACTGTTCCTGAAAAAACTTAATAGGTCTCGATATATCATGGTTTCAAACTTCAGAAACTCCCAATTACAACAACAAGGATATAGTACATACATGGTTTGAAGGACCACAAAAATCCGATTTTAACTTCGAAGAACAAATTTGTATTCTACAATCTACAACTTCGATGGAACGGAGTAAATACTTCGATATAAAGAACTAACACTACTATCTCAAACATACTCTAATCGCGGTTCAATAATACTTATCTTTGTTGCACTTGTTGTGCGATAAAGACATACCCACTAACAGCACTTAATAAAAAAGGGCGCATTATCTTATCTTTATCGGGAGACGTAACTGCCTTAATTTCTAAGAATATTACTTTTTTAGAGGGTAGCCTCTTGACCAAATTCATTTGAAGATGATTGTCAGTCGTTGATGTAGATGATTTTTATACGACTGCCTAAGAAAGGAGTGTTAGGTTTTCATGATTCATAAATGTGAGTATCTTCGAGCTCCTAGAAATACGTAATGCTTCAACATTTTGATATATGAAGTATCGTAAGAATCCTTGTACTGATGTTGTCATAGGCATGACGTCACACTGAAAACAAAATAGCTCAAACTGTGACCAAAAAAAACCTATTAAGTAGAGTACCAAAACGAAGGGCGTTAATGTAATGTTCATCAGTAAAAAAGAAAAAAATTATAAACCTAAAAACTTGCATTATTTCATAATCACTCACTTTTAGAACACAGTCTTGTCACAGTCGTGTTCTTCAACCTTAAATCATGAGTTCTCATACATTTTTAGTTAAAATGATTGATATTTTATTAAATTATTAGTATAAAGTCAGGCATATTTGTTTACATCTTTTTGGTTTTCTACTGGCGAACATTACATACACATTTACATTACATATACATTTATGATTTTTTTTTAATTTCCTTTTGATAAACATTCCAGAGCCCAAGCTGTGTGCTTCCCATCAACGACATCCGCGGCATCGAGGGCTTTGGGTACGAGAAGGGCGAGAAGATCCTGCGCTGCAAACTAGCAGCTTGCTACCGTTTGGTCGACCTGTTTGGCTGGACCCAAAGTATGTATCTGTCGGTCTTTGAACCTTTAAGGCTTTTGGCAAACATTACAGAGCCCCAGCTCCGTGCTTCCCATGAACGGCATCGAGGGCTTCGGGTACGAGAAGGGCCAGAAGATCCTGCGCTGCAAACTGGCAGCTTGCTACCGTCTGGTCGATCTGTCTGGCTGGACCCAAAGTACGTAGATGTCGGACATGTCCAAATGGACGGAATAGACTAAAATTGACAATAGCCTGCAACCGAAAATTACCCGACTAGTTACGAGGCTGACTCTAAAGCGCTTTCCTGATTTGCTGAGAGCATGGATCTTCAGAGAAGAGGACTTCAAATTATAAATAATAAACGTCATATACCATATACGAAAGAAAAAAGACTGAATTCACCAACATTCGAGATGGAATTCAAACCCACCTTCTCACGTCTCCAATATCTTTAGTAGATAAATTTAATTATCACCTCAAAAAAGAGGCAAGTACATTAAATGACCACACTGTCAACGCTTCACTGTGCCTTGCTGAGACAGTTTGTGCTCAATATGTCCTCAGTCAGTAGGAAACACAACTAACCTACGATAATAAAACATGGAAGCCGCACGGCATACTAAATTGCCTTTCAAAAACGGTCCTGAATTTTAGTTGACAAGTGTCACCCCTCTTCAATGCATCACGGTATTGAATTTCCGTGTCAACCTATAATAACTTATGTCGCCATTTAAAAATAGTTGTGATTGGTCCATCAAAGTTTTGATTGGCCATATTCTATAAACATTTGTCAAAGATGCGCGGTGTTCAGAAAAGCGATATGTCCTGCCCATCTTGGCACAATTGAACAATTATTGTGTTTGGGGGCCTTTTTGAGCTGACGTTAGACGTTGACATGACATGTTATCGCAGCAAATGGTCGCAGCAACTAACTTACACAAACGTTTTGATTACATACGTACTTACAAACTGTAATACTTTCCAGCGTGATCCACTCCACTTACTAAAAGTGGATTACGTTGCTTCCTTTGATATGATATTTCTATTCCAGCTGGCATCAACGGCCAAATCACCGCCCGTCTCAACACCGCCGTGGAACAGGTCCTGACCACTCCTCGAGGGCTCTTACCTCATGAGGTCACCGCCTCATCGCTCGTGAAGGTGGACATGCAGGGCGTGGTGCAAGACCAGGGGACCACCAACTTCCCCGTTAATGTGGAAGGTGAGCATAGATGGAACATGTCCTGACTCTTGGTTGTTCTAAGATTTGGCACATACCTGGGACATCTTGGGACATCTTACACAAATCGACCTAGTCCCACGGTAAGCTCAATTAAGGCTATTAAAGGCGCAACATGCGCAATTAAAGGCGTCTGTCTATTTTGTTGATTCGTAGTAAAAATACATTTGCCACCCCAACTCTTCCCGTGGGTGTTAGTGTCGACTTCGATATTGAAGTGTCACCAACTAGGGTATGCGATCCCGGGATTCAAATCAATGCAATCACGGTATTTTATACAAATTAATTTCGGGATTCCATACCATATCAGTATCACCAACCATTCGTTTATAGAAAATTCATGATGGGCAGCAGCTGCATTTAGTTGACACACTACTACGATTGCTAATCTGCTTACGGCAGTTTTGGGTATTTACCTCTTAATTGGAGAGGCCTAGATCCAGCAAGAGCTTGAGATAGACTGATGATCATGATGTAGCTTCTGTTAGCGCCTCTAAGTAAAACTACTGGTTGCAATAGTTTACCATTTTAATTATCGATAAGGTACAATCGATAAGTAGAGGCTCTTATTTTTAGTCTAGGACACTAGAACACGTGGGGCGGCTTCAGTGATTAGAAGGAAAGAGAATGTGTAGTCTCGGTGCACCGATGCGTCTGGTGTCGTATGCGCGCAACCTGGGCGCTGTTGTCGCGCTCTCGGAGCCGTCTGATTCGCTACCGACGGTCGTCTGGATTGGTCAACACCAGTGCAGTGTTACCAGGCGTTAACAGCTTCCGTCTTAACAAACCTCCCGATCACCTTTGTCTTCCAGGTTTCTCCCTCCACGCGTCCGTGCACGCGGCCCGTCCAGACCTGCGCTGCGTGTTGCACCTGCGCTCTCCAGGCGCCCTCGCCGTCTCCAGCACTCGACGCGGTCTCCTGCCGCTCAGCCACGAGGCGGCCCTGCTGGGCCCGCTGGCCTACCACAGCGTGCCGCCCGGTGAGTGGCTATACCCTGCTCCTGTACGTCTCCAGCACTCGTGGCCTCCTGCCGCTCAGCCACGAGGCGGCCCTGCTGGGCCCGCTGGCCTACCACAGCGTGCCGCCCGGTGAGTGGCTATACCCTGCTCCTGTACGTCTCCAGCACTCGTGGCCTCCTGCCGCTCAGCCACGAGGCGGCCCTGCTGGGCCCGCTGGCCTACCACAGCGTGCCGCCCGGTGAGTGGCTATACCCTGCTCCTGTACGTCTCCAGCACTCGTGGCCTCCTGCCGCTCAGCCACGAGGCGGCCCTGCTGGGCCCGCTGGCCTACCACAGCGTGCCGCCCGGTGAGTGGCTATACCCTGCTCCTGTACGTCTCCAGCACTCGTGGCCTCCTGCCGCTCAGCCACGAGGCGGCCCTGCTGGGCCCGCTGGCCTACCACAGCGTGCCGCCCGGTGAGTGGCTATACCCTGCTCCTGTACGTCTCCAGCACTCGTGGCCTCCTGCCGCTCAGCCACGAGGCGGCCCTGCTGGGCCCGCTGGCCTACCACAGCGTGCCGCCCGGTGAGTGGCTATACCCTGCTCCTGTACGTCTCCAGCACTCGTGGCCTCCTGCCGCTCAGCCACGAGGCGGCCCTGCTGGGCCCGCTGGCCTACCACAGCGTGCCGCCCGGTGAGTGGCTATACCCTGCTTACCCAGTAGACCAGGTGTCTCGACACCGCTCGCCATCGTTTGCCTACTGGGTTTGCTGAGTACTAAAGATATCTCATGCATGTATTACATTTTACTCTCCAACTCAATTACTCTTAAGGTTAGCTGGAAGAGATCCCTTATAGGGATAAGTTCGCTTTTGTAATAACATTTTTATTATTATGTCGAAATTTTTGTTTTGTACAATAAAGTGCTTTACTACTACTACTACTATTACAAGTGTCATAGTAGTTCTACGTCTATAGACAGTCTTTCCACCATCATATGAAATGATTGTGTAGATTTATCATTAATCTATCCTATCTCAATCTTGTGATTGGGACACATTCCGGGTTCTGAATATGTATGCCATCCTACAGCAAATTTTCAGTTCAGATGCGAATAAGTAGATTGTGACCAACAAAAAATAAGAATCTGTGGCCAGTGAGATTTTGGGACACTGCATGGGCCTCCTAAATGGCTTTTGGCAGCTTTAGAGAGATTGGGAAAAATGTGAAATCACTTACCTTCTTAGTGCCAATGACTTAGTAGTATAGTAATTTAATTAAAAAAAACCCTAAGTAGCTTATTCTCCGTTCCAAATTCTGACTGGCTACAGAACCGCTTTGACCACCTTGTATAGTTCAGCTGTCTAACCGCCAATACCTTCCAGGTCTGCTGGATAACGAAGAGCACGAGAAGATGGTCCGCGCACTCGGCCCCTCGGCCAAGGTGCTGCTCCTGTCCGGCGCCGGAGCCCTCTGCTGCGGCGCCTCCCTCGAGGAGGCCTTCCACCACGCTCGACAACTCACCGCCGCCTGCGACCTGCAGCTCCGCCTCGCTGCCGTGCCACAACACGATCTGCAGCTGCTGGACGAGGAGACCAGGCACAAGGTGAGTGTTGTGACGTCAGCTGTCTCCGAGGAGGCCTTCCACCACGCTCGACAACTCACCGCCGCCTGCGACCTGCAGCTCCGCCTCGCTGCCGTGCCACAACACGATCTGCAGCTGCTGGACGAGGAGACCAGGCACAAGGTGAGTGTTGTGACGTCAGCTGTCTCCGAGGAGGCCTTCCACCACGCGAGGCAACTCACCGCCAGCTGAAAAAAACTGCCCTCCGGCCGGCAAAAAGCACATTGCCGGCCGCTGCGCTAAACTAAATTGCCGCATGCCGGCTCCGTTGAGCAGAAAAATAGTATACACACCTCGGCCGTTAAATGGATAGCCTCGGATCACATGTTTGTCGGTACAATTACACGTCATCCCAGACATTTCTCACTTAAACAGCCTTGGTATGTAATCTACTATTCTTTTGTTTTAAACTCAAAATATAGTACAGACTTCAATATATGCAACTGATTAGTAACATTATTTTTTTTTATTTCATTACGAGTTTGAGAAAAGCACTATACAAGCTTCAGCCGGGAAAGGGCTTGCAGGCTTCATATATTGCGTATATATCTATGCGGCTTGCAAGACTTTACTTCCTGGCTTTTGCAGTAATGTACAGTCAGCTGCAGAGATAAGTAGACCCCCTTGCATACAAATTTGTATTTCTCAAACATGCAATGAAATATTGTCTTTACGTTTCTTAAAATAGACTCGGAAGTATCGCTTTTAGGGCGCAATAACTCACTAGGATGGAAATGGAATTTCATAACACTTTTCATGCCTAGGCCTGCAAAGTAATTTTTTTTAATTTCGACAACACTGTCATTTTTTTGTATTTCTTTGTATGTTTGAGTAAAGCACTATACATGCCTCGGCGTTAGTGATGGGTTATTCCCGGTAATTTCCCAATCTTACTATGGGGAAAGTTTCCATTTGGAAATATTCCTCATACTATGTTGAGTAAGTTATCGGGAACAACCCATCACTATTCGGCGTGTATATACCAACTTGGCCGGATATCCTCATTTTCCCGGCGTCTGATGTAATGTAGTATTATTTATATTAGTACTAACGTAATAATCGTTTCAGATATACGAGCAATCCCGCGCCGCCCCGGCCGGGGATGCCAAGTGGCGCGTCGGCGGCGAAGAGTTCGAGGCTCTCATGCGTATGCTCGACAACGCCGGGTTCCGCACTGGATACATCTACCGCCATCCGCTCATCAAGGTACCTCAATCTTCCATTAGATTTACCAGTTCATTCTTACTTCCAACATTTAATTATGTTCCACTGTTATATTTATTATACTTGGGGGCAAAGTTGTTGTTTAACTGTCGTGCCAATATTGAGACCTGAGCTAGCGAAAGAATTCAAAATTCAAAAACTGGAATCTTGAGCATTGCGTAGGTCTCAAGGCACGAGAGTTGAACAAACTTTGCCGTCAAGTGTAATACAACTTTTTTCCCTTCACTATCGCGAGGAAATATGATAGAATCGTAGTATGGTACTTAAATATAGCCAATGGCTTACAAAATCACCAATGAGAATTGACCAATTTAACATGTGAGCTCCGATTGCGCATGTTTACTACGGTCATACAAATCCACTTATACTAGGCAGTGCCATAGGAATTAGAGATTACTTTGCCTCACAAGTGAATAAGATGCGTTTTACCCGCTCGTATTAAAGGATAAAAGAGCGCTTTACGAGCTAGTGAGGGGAAAATATCATTAAAAAAATTGTCCGGAAATAATCATGTGTATAGACCAAGAGGTCGTTAATGGATTTTAATACAAATGCTGAAAGCTTAGGCCGGCAAATTGCTATTTTTTATTTCCATTCAACATAAATTTGTGGCATAGGCGTCATGACATTCTGCCACTATGCATATAAAACTTTGATGTTTTTGTTGTTTATTTCCTTGCATGTTTGATAAAAGCACTATACTATTACATACCTCGGCCAGAAATATGGAGTTGCCCACCTCAGACCTATCAGGTTTATATATCTTCGGCCGGCAACCCCTTTCGCCCCGGCTATAGTAATGTACTATTACTTATTTTGACATCAAAATTGCATGTGTAGTCTGTCGGTATACTCATAACCCATAACTAGTGACCGTTATCAACCACCAATACGGCGAAGTATGGTTGACAGAAAAATCAAATACACAGGTATTTTATCGATTATTAAAATTTCACAAATTATAGTAATTTTAATTATAGTAGTATAATGAGGAGATTAATTATAAAATATGTGCAGGTATGCACATATTTTAATCACTTATTCAAAGTACACTGATTAAACGAGAAAACAGATTCAGCTGTCAAACGTTCACGTCAAATTGAAAAATCCATTATATAACACTAATCTTACTCCACTTGATAGTTACTTGAATATTCATTTTGATTAAAATAAAGACTTCGCAAAATGTAATTTAAAGTACTATTATGGGTCATAAATTACTGACATTATTTTTTTTCTTTTTTAAAGTATGATAACGTTTATGTGTATCCTAAGGAGAGTACTATTTTTTTGAGAGTACGAGTAATAGAACAAAATAGCATTTTCACATTTGTAACTTTTTCTGTCAACCATAGCCATTGCCACGGAAAGCGCACGTTTATAACGATCTCTACTCATAACCATGTTTCAATTTGTTATGGTCAGGTGATTTTACGAGTCACATGCCTATTCCAATCGTTCAATTCTGTACCTGATGACTGACCCAGGTTCCCATTATTCAACACATTTCAGAACGAGGTGCCGAAACCCAAGAACGACGTAGAGGTGCCACCGGCCGTCTCCTCCCTGGGTTACCTGCTGGAGGAAGAGGAGTTGTACCGACAAGGGTATGTTCTATTCTATTGTAAAAGACAATAACTGTGACTATGTAACGATATCCTGCATTTATGCATTTTTTACCGAATATCACTTTCTTATTTTTCGCTGATGGTTAATTTGGCGCCCACAGATGTCATATATACCATAGATCAAGCAAACGTATCTACTTAGCGTGTCAAATGAACTCAGTAAAATCTACTGAGTTGTCCGTCTTTAATCGCAGCTTGCAGCTTTTGGGCGTCAAATTTTGTAAGTTGAAGTGAAGAAAAACATTAGTAATGCCTCCTTAAGTAATATTAATTGCAACAACACAAAAAAATATGAATACTCAAGGGCCTGAGACATATTTAAAATCATAGGCAAGTAACAATTTCAGTACAAAATCTGACACTCTCGGCCGCCATACAAATGAATGAACTTGTTTCTTCTATCCAAATCTAATTCTGTGTTGGCGCCCCAAAATTTTTTTTAAGAGCTTATTTGATATGATGATCTATGATCATCAGAGATCGGACAAATGTGCGTCATTGTTAGCAATAATATGGACATGACGCGAAAGTTGATTGAATGAATAATTAAACAAATAATTTCTTGAAAATTGATTTCGATACATTAAGGTGACTATTTACAAAGGTTTTCCTAATTACTTGTGTAAAATAGGTAATTTTCTAAAAATGATTATATGATTAATTATTCAATCAACTTTGGAGTCATGTCCATATTATTGCGAACAATGTCGCATTTTTGTCCGATCCCTGATGAATGATGATCATTAAAATAAATGCTTAATTGGCTGCTGGTCAAACGCCTATTTTCTATTCCGTCAATCACCCCTATTAAGCGTCAGATTCCTCCACTCCCTGCCATACGCATCATACCAACATTCACCAAAATATTACTTATCAGCAGACATCGTAGGTACGATTTCGTGCATTTTTGGTGCAGTGTAGTTCAATTAAGGGATGTGAAGTAAGTTATTCGAAAGGAGATGGCGAGTTAAGGTTCATATTTGTGTTACAACGTGTTATGACATGTTATAGCTAAAAATTTACCCCTAGATTCCTTTAACTCAACTACATTTCATCAAAAAGTTCAAAAACCCTAGAAGTTTAGTTAACGGAATCCAAGGGTCAGTTTAAGTTGAAATGAGTAATAACACGTTGTAAGACAATAACGAACCTTAACTCACTGTCTCCTTATAAATAACTTACACCATATCCCTTAATTGAACTACTTTGCACCAAAAATGCTGGAAATCGTGCGATCTCTGCTTATCAGTTATCAACATTCATTGGACCGTTTTTTTATTTGCCAAATAGGTTAGGTTTGCTAATATGATAATATGCGAAAGATACGTCTGCGATACTTTCCAGTTAGAAAGTGGTCTTTCGGCGAAATTAAATTCTACGATATGTTGGTTGGGACAACTAAAACGGCAAAACTACTTTCGGCGATAAATTAGAATAACGTCTTTTCCACTTACAATTGTAAGAACACCGATTTAATGTTTTAGGAGATATAAATAGTATTCGAATAAACAATGTTGTATTGTATTACATTGTATTGTCTCCTGCGGGTGTCGTAAGAGTCGACTAAGGGATTGAAGTGTCATTGACCATTCTACAAGATTGATGATGGGCAGCAGCGTCATCATAGTGGACACATTACTGCGATCGCCAATCCGCTTGCCCAGCGTGGTGATTATGGGCATTTACCTCCTAATGCGTCTATACGCATAGTTAATAGGAGAGGCTTACGTCCAGCAGTGGACTAACATAGGCTGATGATGATGATGACATTGTATTGTCTGTCCACAGAATTTGGAAGAAGGGCAGCGGCAAGACCGGCGAGCGCACCCGCTGGCTGAACTCCCCCAACGTCTACCAGAAGGTCGAGGTCCTGGAGACCGGCACCAACGACCCCAAGAAGATCACCAAGGTAGAATACCTCAGGGTCGAGGCTGAGTAGGGAGTCCATCTGACTGTTAAGATCGAGAGATTTTGGTGGGCGGAATGTCGACATTTTATCTTATGACAAAGAAACGCGAAAATAAAAGAATCTAGAAGTCAGGTATGTTTTCAAAAACGTCTTTCGAAATCGAAGTTAAGATCGAGATCTTATCACAAAGAAACGCGAAAATAAAAGAATCCATCTCTATGACTGTTAAGATCGAGATATTTTGGTGGGCGGAATGTCGGGCATTTTATCTTGTCACAATGAAACGCGAAAATAAAAGAATCTAGGGGTTGATAAATCAGGTAAATTTTCATAAATATCTTTTGAAATCGATACTGAGTATAATCCATCTCTATGACTGTTAAGATCGAGATATTTTGGTAGGCGGAATGTCGACATTTTATCTGGAGTATGGTGTAAAATTTCACAATTGACTTTTTTGAGGGACAATATTTGGTCAGATAATATTTTGGTGGGAGGAATGTCTACTAATTAAGTAGTAAAGTACTGACAGGCTTTGAACATTTCAATTAGGTTTAACTTTCTGGGCGAGGTTTGAAAATGTAAGAGCGTTTTGTTGACGGCTCATGGTCCTCATGGACAATTTGAATTGTATCGTATTTATGACAAGATAAATTCGTCTGACTTTAATAGACCAGTTTCTCATTAAAAAGGACACAATACATTCTTTGTACGGGTTGACACACCACGCCTAAATTATTCGCTTTTTTTAGTCACATAACATTTTGGTGGGCGGAATGTCTACTGAGGCAGTCCATTTCGAGGGAGCGAATGTTTTGGAACATTTTTTTTCCTTGCAATAAAGTAACAGCGCTAGACTATAAAAAAAGATCGATGTACTGGACATCACCAACCACTAAGAAAATCACTAGGGACATAGTTGTGGGAAACAAATAACTAGTGTTACAAATACCTTCCAAAATCAAAGATAAAACATTGTGATTGGCAGATACAATGATATGTGATTTAATCTACCAATCACAGGCATCCGCCGACGGGCTTTTGTCTATGTGAGTGACAGGTACGCCCGTCTTGTATTGGTTTATCTATTGAAACATCATCAATGTGCGTCGTCTCATTATTAAATAACTTGGAACTGCGTGTCACATGTACTAGATTGTGTCTATCGGTTTATTATTTTAGGTATAGTCCTTCTATTTAGAGTTGTGGTCACCCTACTCGAGGGGTAAATTATGCTATTATGGACACTTATTTTTGGCAAAGATTATTTTGTAAATTTTGCATTTGTATCGCTTGTGTGGGTAAATTATTGATATTGTTTGATATTCTATTGGAAAATGATAAGTGATGTCTTTAGCTAATAAATAGGATCATCACAGTCCAATCAATCACATACAATTATGTTAAGATTTTTAGAAATACGTCATTTTATTCTGTCACAACTGACTTTTAAGCATAATTTTTCTAAGACATTCCAAGTGTTATGATTTTACTATTTTTACTATATTTTGTACTTTTTTCTTTTGTACGGGGCTGGGTCTTTGCTTTTTTATTATATGTAGTTTTATTTTTTACATTTATAGGTTTTCAAGCTACATAGAGTACATAGCAATAGAAAATATAGAAAAATAATGTTATCCTTCTTGTTATTCTACGTTCCCTGTAATGCAGTTGATAATATATATAAATACATCGCAGGTTGACAACATAAACTCACTAAGTAACAAATGTTCGTATGTCAGTTCCGATTCTGTATAGACATACGACGTTGCCACAGAATAAATAGGAGCAGAAACGTCACTGAACGCTAAATCCATTGTTCCATATCGCAACCAACCAATCGTTTTAATTCGCGGGTTTTTATGGCCGTGTCTGCAGATTGTGCAGCCGTGCAGCAGAAATGTAGAGTTAATTGGGTCATTTTTTTTTCAAAATTGTCCCCATAATTTTTTTTTATTTGTAACTTTTAATATGATTTCCACTCAGAAACGCGAGCTTCTTCGATCTTGACAGGAGACTTTTTTGTCCAAAGGTTCTTTTCCCATTCCGTTTTCACAATTTTCAAACGTCATAAACGTATGTAAATTTAGGGACACAACATTTTTTCCTATTAGGATCGAAAGAGCTCACGATTCTGAATATAAATCATTAAAAAAATGGCCCTAGTCCCCTTGACGTCGCTAAGACAGATTTTATAGTGAGTTTTGATTGTCAACCGAAATATTTAAATATTTCAAAAGTAATAGCAGTTTCGCTCAAAATGGCTCAAAAATCTTTACTAAAAGTTTTTTGAAGTTTGCTGTTTTATTAAAAATAATCATCGAAATTATTTTAGTTAAGTAGAAGAGATATTTTAATCAGATATTAATATATTAAACGTGTTTTTATTATAATCATTATAATGCTTATTGCTATTGTGTGTATGATTTGAGGTTTTAAAAGGAATATCCCGATTTTATGCAAGCTCTTGGTCACCCTATTATATAATATAGGGTTGTCACTTAAAGAAAAATAAATACAAATTTGTATGAATCGGGATATGTATTTCGCTTATATAATGTGCTTATAGAGTTATATGTTTACAAATCAATAAAACATTCGAAAAAATAATCTTTGGCTTTTCTCACTCGTGAAATGCTTTTGAGATGTTTTTTATAACTTGTGTTTTTTATAATATTTTGTCTTATTAATCGGTGTGACTAATGTAATAATGTTTTCCAGTGGGTCGACGCTAACAACGAAGAGGTAATGTTTGTGTCCGAATTATTTACTTTTAAACACTATTTTTTCTAAATACTTTTTACCGCACACGACGCTAATATTTTTGGAGCTTGGATCAGGGGTTGGGTATTAATTAATTTAATATTATTTCGCTTCAGATTGAAGAATAATCTCAATCAAGTCAATATTCTTTAGTTAGTGATATAAAATACTTGTATTTTAACCACAAATTGGTCTTAATCGAGAACTTATGTTTAATATTATCCTGACGTTTCGGGCATGACGCACCGTTGATGACTGACATGACATGACCCGTTGTCGCAGGCAGACCCGAAACGTCAGAATAATATCAAATGTAAGTTTACCCTTATAAGACCCGTTACCGTTACAAAAATGAGTTATAATCGTGAAAGTTTAAATCAATTCAAATATTTGCTTTAAATATGAAAAAAAAAAAAAATTCTGCCTTACAGTGCTATATCTGGTAGCGGCCAATTTATAGACTAACTTAAAATGTATACTAAATCTTCAAATTATGAAACTGAATTTACTGAAGTAATCGTGCAAATACAAGTTAAGTCAAACTATTCTTTATTCAAGTAGACCTGCAACAAAATAATGTAAACCGGTTTTTGTTTCATAGATTTCCGTTAAAAACCGGTTTTCCCATAGATAACAAAACCGGTTTACATTCCCTGCTTTCCCTAGTAACAACAACATAACGAATATAAAAACAAAAAGATTTTGCAACTATTATTTATCATTACAATTCGATAAAGGTAATAAAAAAAAAACATTTTTTGGTCATGTAAATGGGCATTTTCACTTTTAGGGTCACTCAATTAGCGTGATATTAAAAAAACCAAGTTGCAGTCAGGTTTATAATTAAATATGAAATCTTCATGAATTTCTTCACTGGTGTTTTTATATTCTCATATTGCTTAAAGCTTACAGCAAAATGTAGTTTTTATTGAAATTAAATAATTAATTTACGTTACAAACCTGACTGCAACTTAGCTTTTTTAATATCACGCTAATTGAGTGTCCCTTTAAGTGAAAATGGCCAAATGAATTCTATAATTAATTATATGTACTGACAATAACTGTATTATTGTTTGGTTGGCTTATCTATCGCATTAGGAAAACCTGTAAAGATAGATTTAAGTTGTTATTTACCAATAAAAAATAATAATAATGAAAAAAAATAAGGTGTAAATGACTTTTTAAATTTTCTCACAAGTGTGGGTAAAAGTATTTAGAAAAAAATTTTCTTTTATTTTCCGGGTTCTTTCTTTCTATCACTCGGTTTATTTTCTTCATCTCGCTTCTCTAACACGTTGGTCGTCAAACTGGGCATCGTATGGGTTACTACGTATTTTATTTGTATGTCCGTCTATCTGGTTCTCGTTTTAAGTCTTCGGAGTTCTGTTTTATGTAGGCAGATAGGTATTTCGCATATATTAAAAAGTTCTTGACGGTCATTCTCATGATTTAGAGCCTAATTCAAATTACTGTGTCACTTTTTTGACACTGAAAAAAGTGACATATAAGAGCTTAAATTCCATTGAAAAAAAATTGGCTACGGTAATTAGATCTAGACATTTGAGAATGACCTTTGCATTATTATTATAAACAAAAAATATTTTCTCCTTTGTTTGCTTTCGATTGAGGTTATTATTATTATATTATCTTGTAATACGATGTAACTGTGATAAAATACAGTTATATTTCTTAACTGTAATTAGAAAGATATTTGATATTGGAAATGTATGATTTAATGTGTGTATAATGTATAAAGTAGAAAAGATATAGGTAAATAAGTTGAGACAGTGTACATAGGCATTCATTGCCAAAATTACTCTTATTTGTAGAGACACAATCATTTAAAAGAACCAGATTAGACTTACGAGACTATAATATATATCCTAACATTATTATATAAAGCTTGTACTAAGTTATCAAAAATATATCAACAGCATTTCATAATACCCTGGTATGACATCGAGTTTGTACAGTGTAGGGAAATAAAAAG
Source organism: Thaumatotibia leucotreta (assembly GCA_025490895.1). NCBI lineage: Eukaryota > Metazoa > Arthropoda > Insecta > Lepidoptera > Tortricidae > Thaumatotibia > Thaumatotibia leucotreta. The sequence goes on from JALPQI010006263.1 coordinate 52,403, forward strand.
GTTACATTGGTAAAAGTGTTGCCACAATCCTTTCCTTGCACGCCCTTATCCTTTTTTGTTTTATTTTTGCACGTTTTGATTTTTGCACCACATGACAGTGCTATTTTAAGAATGTGGAAACCGGTTTTTATCCAAAACCGGTTAACAGTTCTTGGAAAAACCGGTTTGGCTTTACATGTAGCTTTGAAAATGCGCTGTAGTGTTTAATGATAATACACTGATTAATTTTTGTTTACATTCCTATTTGTTTTTTAATACATCATAAATTCTTCAGTACAGACATTGTTTCTAATTTATATGTATCAACTTGAAAGTAAGCATTTGTAAAATTAAAAAATAATTTTTAATTTGCTGTAAAATATTAGTACCTTTTCATTTTCTTACTTCGATAACAGCGATGGGCTCGAATACTTCCTAGCGGCATAGTATTTCCTTATGGCATATTCATTTCCTTCTATTTATATATTTTACAAGCATGATTGTTTTGCACGATATCTGATCTTATGTTAAAAAAACTGTACATGCTCGATGTGACCAGGTAAAAAGAGATTTTTGAGCCATTATTTTTATTTTCACAAATTATATTTGCACACTTTTATTTCTCAGTATTTATCCTATCCTTTTTAACCTTATTTGATGCTGGCAACATTTTTACTCATAACTTTTTTCTTTTCCCACACTCGCGTTACCTCCGACCGTTGGACGCACAGTGGGTGCAAGATGGCTCTCCCGCGCATTCGAGCACTCCGGTCAAAATTGACACGCTTCAGTTTGTGCCTAAGAACACGAATCCTAAGGAGTTCAAGGCACTGCAACAGCAGGTATGTGATGTTTTATAATGTGAATACATTTATTGAATAGTAGTGCTTAACCGGTTCTGAACGAAACCGGTTTATCAAACAAGGTCAGACGTTTTATTGTGATAATAAGAAAATTACTTTTAAACTTAATAATATGTTTTAACCGTAAAATAATTACGTCCGGAGCAATATATTTAATTAAAATTCAATCTGTAATGGTTTTACTATACGTAATGTACCAGTACGCTTAGCACATGATTGATATATCAGTATGTCGCCGCGAGATAGATTTTCCATCTTTTACTAACTTTATGAATAAAAGAGGGATGGATAGTCGTATCTCGCGGCGACATATTGTCGCACTAATCCTGTGCTAAGCCTACTGGATAACTTCCCAATAAATTATTACCTCGGATTATCGGGCTCGAGTCTTCACCCCTCAATATACGTAGAATAACTTTTTGATTGGTGTTCTGCTTACTTACCGGTTCAGCACTTAACTATACATTTTGATCATTAAATGTATAAATGTCTATTAACACATAATGCGTACAGATCAAGGACAACCGCCGCGCGGACAAGATAAGCGCCGGCCCGCAATCCCATATACTGGAGGGAGTGACCTGGGATGAGGCCAGCAAGCTAGTGGGCGAAGACGCGGTCAATACGCACACGGGCGACCATGTGGTGAGTAGATAGATAGATAGAAAAAAAGACTTTATTCATATCCACAACATACATGGCGTTCACAATGAGTAGGTACAAAGCGATGCAATAAAGATAAATTACAGAAAAACATGCAACTTACGATAACTTATCAATAATCAATAAAGCCATGTGTCGTGGCAGAGAATAGGTGCTGGCTCAGCATAATGATGCAGCATGCAGCATGCAGCATGCCACATCGCTGATATTCTGCCAGGACCTTTTATACAACAAAAAAAAGAGAGATAGGAGTACGTGCAACTCCCAAACAATTATTTCGGATACATAATTTGTTAGTTAAAAGTGTGCAAGTGAGTACTGCTGCTTATACAGTCAAAAGACAAAATGAGGTGTACACAAAAATGTTCAAAATGTCCCAGTACACTCTAAATCTGTGTAATAAGAACGTCATAACATATTTAATATAGATCGTCGTAACATATTTAATATGTAAGTAGCCGTGTGGTGACGGCAGCAAGAATACATTTGTCACCATCCCCACTCTTCCCGCGAGTGTCGTAAGAGTCGACTAAGGGATTGAAGTGTCAATAACCATCCTTTGATTTGATTGATGATGGGCAGCAGCATCATCATAGTGGACACATAACTGCGATCGCCAACCCGCTTGCCCAGTGTGGCGATTATGGGCATTTATCTCCTAATGCGTCTATACGCATGGTAAATAGGAGAGGCCTACGTCCAGCAGTGGATTGAGATAGGCTGATGATGATGATGATGATGAACATATTTAAAAGCGGATTCTTTCTATACTTATTTTTGCATTTGACTGTACCATTCGTCAGTTGAAAGTAAAAAATGTAAAGAAATATGGCTGACTTTCCATAGTATTTATTTGGCGTCTTTGACGCGTATCGTGAAACACATTCGCAGCTATATTTTTACGTTAATACTAATAAATATGAATGTTCTTAACAAAAAATGTATTTGAACTTCAGGTTTAAGGTTTTAAGTTGGTGATAAAACCAAGATTGTGTTCTGAAAATGCGTGATTATGAAATAATGCAAGTTGCAGGTTTGTTTACCTTGTTGTAACGTTCGACTGAAGAATCGTGTACATTGAATGCAAATATATAGACGCATTTCATTTCATGCCGCATCACCAAGCGTTTAGGGAAGGTGCAATTTACTCAACCACCATTATTTGTCACTCGTTGCCATTCCACCGCCCCCTAATAATATTAGTAAAGCGTGCAGTATAATTTAAGTATTCTATCAAAATATGCAACTTTTGTCTGGGTGACAACAATAAAAGAGGTGATTTGACCCACAAGCAACTCTAATGAGATTCATTCTACACTTTTATTAGTTAAATAAATTACAATGCCAGCTTATGTCCATTTTTACTGCCAATAATTTCAATTTTATTTGGGCACGGGGAAACAATGCAATTTTACTTTTACACTGAAAACAGCATTAATTTTGAGGGTTCGGTGATCAACCCGATAAATCGACCAAACCGGTTTATAAAATACGAATTATATGACGTAAGGTTGTTATTTCAATGAAAACATATCTCGACTTATCGGGTTTGACCACGCAACTCTCGATTTATTCTCAACCAGTGAATCTATTGTATTCATCATCGTCATCATCATCATCATCAGTCCATGATAGTCCACTGCTGGACGTAGGCCTCTCCAATTTACTATGCGTAAAGACGCATTAGGAGGTAAATGCCCATAATCGCCACGCTGGGCAAGAGGATTGGCGATCGCAGTAATGTTGCGGTGTGAGTTGGGGTGGTGACAAATGTATTCTTACTGCCGTCACCACACGGCCTATTGCATTAACCCATCCCAAATCTAACCGATTAATTCCCAGGTGCTAATGGGAGCAGCGTCAAAGGGCATCATACAACGCGGGCACCAACACAACGCGACCGTGTACAGCGCGCCATACGCTCGCAATCCCTTCGAGCATGTCACCGATAGTGATATCGACGAGTACCGCCGCCAAGTCGAGCGCAGAGCCCGTCCTGACTGTGAGTATATACATAACTAACCGGTTAATTCCTAGGTGCTCATGGGAGCAGCGTCAAAGGGCATCATACAACGCTGGCACCAGTCTCACTTTTCTATACGAGTAAGGGTGCGCCTCCACTGACGCGGAGAGGAGTGGAGATGAGCAAAATTGACCAATTACATTCTTCAAATTCAAAATTCGACACACTGTGATGCCGTCCCGACTGAATACATGATTACGTGATGATGAAAAACCGGTATCATTCACGGATCTATACCGGTATTTTCTCCATACAAAAGAACTGTTCTTTTTTCGTTTTTCGGTATATAAATGCATTGTTAATTGAGTAATTTAAAAATACTATATTGATAATTACATAAAATATTGAGTACTACATAAAGAGTATTTTTTTTTTTTATGTTCGGAGATTTAATAAGAAAATTAAGAATAAGAATGGTTTATTTGGTGCCATACAATAGAGAACAATTAATACAAGTATAAAAGTTCGATTTCGAGGTTTTTGTAAAAAACCGGTTCCGTTCCTTGGTTTTATATACTACAACGAACACGTTCATTATTAAAATCAATGACATAGTTCCAAAGAACAGATCTTCGTATGTCTTATAGTTTCAGACTTTTCCATACTGACCGATTTGAATGGGCCAACCGGTATAGCGAGTTTAGTAATAACGATGTGTCGGGTCGACATTATGCTGAGGCGAGTCCATTTCGGGGTATATTAAATGCTGTCAAGTTTGTTGTTATATTTGCCACGAATAAATGATTGTATTTGTATATTCCAGACGACACGGACCTCTCCGAATCCGAGGCGATCAGCGCTGCGCAGATCACGTCGCCCGCCAGCGCCACCGAGACCGAAGAGGAGTCGCGGGACGGTACTGTTTCTTACTTACTTACTTACACCACCACACACTTTTACATTAGGTTGTGAACGCCAATACTAGTGCTAAGGGAAAAAATATAATAACACATAAATACGTTTACAATTACCCACAATTAACGATTATACCAAGGTGAGAAGTAAAATACAGTTTAAAGTGTTTAAACAATATCATTTATATTACAAATAGTTGAACCATCACTTTACCCAATTGCAGCATTTATAAGATTCAGGTTCTATTTAAGTCACGACTTGACACATGAGAAAGCTAAAACTTAAAGTATCAGAATGTTATCACGAACCTTCAATCATATTTTTTTCAATTCATAGACAATTAGTGATACCGCAAGGAAATAACTGTCAACAAAATTTGTTTGGTTGTAATCTAAACGGTACCAACTACTATTGGTACAAACATACACTTTAAAGTAAAATTGTAATGTTTCAGAGCACCGCGTCCTAAGAATAGAGACGAAGCAAGCGCCGGTGAGAAGCCAGCCAGAGGTCGTGTTGAGCGATGGTGAGTTTTTTAACCGGTTAATTTTAGTAAATTTTAGTTACAAATTAGTTTTATTTTTATATACATTTTAATTTGCATTCCACTTTTGAAACGATAATTGGCTCATATACATAATACAGTCGCCAGATTTATAGGAGCGGCCACGTTGCTCAAAAATATCTGAACACGCCTCTTTCGTTATTATTGCAATAAAAGCGTTTTAAAATATACTTGAATACTCTTGCCGCTACGATATATCTGATGGCAATTGTAAGAAAAGTAATGATTATTTTAATTTAGACTTAAACCATTTGGTATTTAGACGATGACATCGTTTTTCATTGATAGGCAATTATCGTTGTTCCAGTGGATTTTTTACAATTATTAGCACTTTTTTCAAAATATTAAGCACGATTTTATAAAATGCATGAAATTTCTTTTTTTGTAGACTTTATTACTGTTACCAATAAAATATTAGCTATTACTTGTGATGAAATAATTATGATCGTGTTTTAATATAATGATTATATATTTATATAATACTATTATTTTTATTGTATTTATGTATTATGTATATTTTATATATTTATTTATGATGACTTAGGTATAGCGAACCTCAAAAACCGTTGCACGCATTTGGTAAATAAGGCGAAAGGCACGCTCCACAGGAGGCCCAGCAAAAAAGCAGGCAAAGTCTTAGCAAACCGGTTTAGCAATAGTAAGTACTGTCTATAAACCGGTTTGGCGGGCTACGTAACCGGTTTTGATTTTTGTTGATTTTTATTTTTTCCAACTTTGTGTATTCATTCTCGTCTCTACCATTTGCCAGTGGAATCCTATTATAAATATATCATTATACAGGGCGTCCCAAAACTACGGGACATGAAGGGAAAGTACCTTTAATATCGTAAATAGAGTATTTTGCTGAAATAAGACTTTTTTACTTTTAAAAGTTGGTAATTCTGCATTCACAGATTTTGTAAAAATTACTTACCTCGTCTGGGAATCGAAACCACTAAAATATGAGAAAACAAACTTCTGTTTTTATGCTTCCAATGGAGACCATGCATCCTAAAGAAATAATTCTTCTAAGGTAACTCAGAAGAAATAAATGGGATAAAATTACTAAAATTAATGATTGCAAGAAAATTGTTACTGTTCATACCTCTAAATATAACTACTTGTCATACAAAGTCTATATTTGGTATGCAGTATTGCTCGCTGTTAAACATAAGTAAAGTCTCTTTTTACCGAAACATTATACCAACAATTTTTAGAGTACTTTCCCGTTATGTCCCATAATCTTGGGACACCCGGTATGTATTTGTTTATATTTCTTATACTAACACTAATCCCATATATAAATGCCCTACGTCATTATACTCGTATATCAATCTGTGTCATTCTAATATTTTATTGGTAACATTTTCATCCGTTCCGAGTTCACAAAACGACTCGTTACGATTTTTATGCATGTGTATGACGTGTGATGTCTTCGTAGTGGACACGACAGACTTTCTGCATGAAGAGCGGTCACATGCCGATAGGACCAGAGGTTAGTACGGATTTTAGTCAATTGGTAATAGTTCTAATTTGACTATATTAGTCAAACGGTACGCTATACGCACGACATTGATAATTACAGGGTCCTATTTATCGAATGATTGTAACTTGTAATGCAAGCGGAGTCCTTATCTAATTTACAGTGCTAAAAAGAGACTTCCGCTTGTATTACAAGTTACAAGCTTTTGAGAAACGGGCCCCAGATGTACTGTATAATGCTTGCCCATCGGAAAAACTCGCAAATTAATCCCGGAATTAATCGCAAATTAAATTAGGCCCGAAGCGTCAATTAATCGTATTACAGATGTAATGCAAAATTATTTCCCTTCGGTTTTTCACGGAAACGCCCGAATGCATATTGCTGTCACAATTAACTTCAGTATACATTGCACTGAAGCTAATTGAGACACAGCTTTAAATTCGGCTATTTCCGCGAAAATACGATGTAAAACGATTTTGTACTACATCTGTAAATTATTAAACCATTGACACTTTGGGTACGGTCGTCTTTGCGATTTTTCCCGATGGGAGAGCTTTATTTAATACATTTGTACCACTTTTTCTTATTTGAATCAGCTAAAGTGCCTTTTGATTATATCGTCACTTGTTAAGTTACTTCTGTGCACGGTTTTTTCGGTGTTGAGAATCATTTGGGAAAGATTTTTTGGGAAACAATATCAAGGTATAATGTTCTTTAGTTTTGTTTTTTATCGCTCCTTTTTATAAACGTTTCAAAAAATCTTCCTCAAATTCATCGCACTAATTCTTTTACTAATTTCTCATTGTTGGTATTAATTCAATTTCCCACTTATCTTTCATTTAAATATCCTACTAATTCTTGATTGGTTTTCATCTTTAG
>JALPQI010006264.1:0-66846 GCA_025490895.1 Thaumatotibia leucotreta
GTTGTCTTATTTTAGTAGACAACTTTCCTACCTCCAAAAACACTATTTTGCTGTAAAACTGCCATGTTTAGCTATACCAAGATATCCGAGTCCGTATATTAGTCAAAAGTACCTATTTTTTTCTTTATTTTTATTCAAGGAAATAGAAATAGCACCTAAATTAAATTAAAATTTTTGCTCTTTTAGGTTAAAAAGTTGTTTAACTACTATTAGATAAGACAAGCAAGGATTTATTAAAAGTTTACATGACATTACAGCAGAACACCAATAATACGTCATGAAAGTAAAATTATACAATTGAAAAAATAGAATACAAAATAGGATAATATAGAAATAAGAAAAAGAACATGTTAATTATATTTAGGCGACACAACTGCGTGGTTCCGTTGCGTCGTCTGAGCCGGCGTAGGTTTCGGCAGGTTGCCCCGGAACCGCCGAAACACGGCGCCCATCGGCCAGAAGTCCGGACTCGCGATAGTGTCCTGAAGCGGCACGCGCACCACAAACGAGCTGAAGTGCACGTAGTGGCGCGCCCGCAGCTGCTGCACCATCAGCGAGAGGCCAGTCTTTCGGTGGACGTACTCCGCCACGTCATCAGCCACGGCGGAGTAATGCAGACGCGATACGTAGAGCGCCTTACACGGAGTTGCGGTGCCACTCAGAGTCTTGCGAGGCGCCCTGCGCACCTTGCTCTTCCTTTGAACCAGTGTAAATCCCTATTGGGAGCTCGTACTTAATAATTAATAGGATAAACGGGCCATAACAATAGCTACATACCTTACTTACCAATAAATAATAATGCATAGGTTCTCAACTACCCAAATTATACACTGGTATGGCAGTGCAGTTTGCAGGATATTATACCTACATATAAGCATGTGAATAAAAGTTGCGAAAAAAACACAAATTTTTATTTGATAAAATAAAGGGTGTGACAGAATGGGCTGTATTAGATTGATTATAATGTTTTGATGAAGACGATTATTAACTTAAGATTATTATTGATTGTAATCTTCTACGAAGCTGGACTAAGCTATTTGGCGACCGACCACAAAAAAAACTAGTAAGTATAAGTATTTCCCTATCCCTACGATTCTGAATGGATTCAACATATTAATACTATTTATTTCAACTTCCACTCATTTTATTTCAAATATCAGAATAGAATTACTTTTATTATATTTTATTAGCACCTAGGTTCTTTGTGTTACGAAAGCACACATGCCAAAGGAAGCGATCGTAGTTTTGTTTCCCTAAGTTGTAAACTAATGTACTTACGCTTTGTCCCACGCTATAAGTTTTTATTTATACCACATCGCGCTCTCATTTGGATAAATAAAAGACATACTCATATTTACCGAAGTACACTTATGTTTATTAACCTCCTAGTGTTGGTATCGGTATAGAATTGTTTAACATTTTTGGGTGATTTGCAAAACCATGAAACTAAAGGCGGAGAACACTATAGACGCTGATGAAGAGGGCGGTGAATTCCACCTTGGACACTTTTTCTTCAACTACATGAAACGATATCCCGAAGACTGCATATGGCAGGTCAGCCAATTATAGTCGTCATTTATCCAACAGATGTGATATCCACTGCTGGACATAGGTATCCGCAGAACATGCCTTATTGGTCGATCGTACCTACGCCACCTGCGTCCAATGGACCTAGTTTTATCGGGTCATCGGACCATCTTGTGGGGGATATTCTCACGCTGCCTTAACCAGTGCTTGGGCGGACTCGTATAAACACCCAAGACCAGGTGGATGGACAGCAGCATCCTTGGAAATACAGTGTAACTAAGTATACAACGGGTGGCGGTTATGGGCGTTATGACACTAACCTGTAACCGGTGGTAGGAACTCGTGCAGGGTCCGCCCGGATAACTACCACCGTCATACCCGTTAACCTGCCGCTAAATAGCAGTGTTTGCACTGCTGTGTTTGGTTTGGGGGTAAGATAGCCTGTGTAATTACTGGCATAGATGGAGGAATTTTTCATAGAATTGCATCATTGGCCATTTACTCCATATGCGTAGTTAATAGGCCTACGTCCATTAGTGAACTGACTGTGACAATAACTGTTCCATTTAACTTGTATTTTTATAGCGTAGCCTCAATCGGTTTCAGTAGTTATTCAAGGCTTAAAATTCTTGATGTAAAGCGTGCTTAAGATGATGCAGACAGCCACTATGTAGAATAAATAATATTTTTAAAAATAAATAAAATTCTGATTGATTACTCTCCGCAGCCTAGTTGGTATGGTAGTGATCGTGCCTACGAAGCTCAATTTTGCGGGTTCGAATAACGGCGAGAGCATTATTTAAATATTTAGTCACATCAGTAATATTTGCTCCTTGGTCGTGGTGTGTATGCCACTGACCAGTTGTTTATATAAGATTGTCATCATAGTGGACACGCTACTGCGATCGCCAATCTCGGCGTTGTGTGCCATTTACCTCCTAACTCCATACGCGTAATCAATAGTCCTATGTCCATTAGTGAACTGACTGTGAAGTGACTGATGACGTGATGTGTCAGGATATATATTTATTAATATTTACTCAGATCGACGCAGCAACAGGCGAGTCAGAGACCAAATGGTCGGTAATGTCTCGCTCCATCCGGCTGGCCAGGAGCCTCCGCAACGCAGGGCTCCGCCCCGGAGACGTGGCTGTGGTCTCCGGGAGAAACCATCTGGATATTCACATTCCGTTCTACGCTGCTTACATGAATGGCCTGCCGTTGGCTGGGATCGACCCTGGTTACAAATATGGTGAGATCTTGAAATGTACCGTAATATTATTGTATCATTGTTAGATTTAGGTTATCGTCTTTTCGGCGGATAAGTATACCTAAAGTTATTGGACTACATAGTATAGTCATTTTAGGATCAAACAATGAATGGTACAACTGGGTTCCCAGGTCTACAACAAAAAATCGTAATATACATTCATACAAGTACAAGTTGCTTTTAAGTTTTTTAACCAGCACGTGAACAAATTTTGTTTTTCCGACTGACAATTTAATAGCCTTACCCAAGTACATATTTATAGTCCAGAAACTTAGAAGGTAGGTATGGTCCAAAAATTTGCAAAACTGTAGGCATGTGACACCCCTGGGGTTGCAAGCGCCCATAGGCTACGGTGACTGCTTTCCATCAGGCGGGCCGTATGCTTGTTTGCCACCGACGTGGTATAAAAAAAAAATAAATATTTTATGAATTTCATCATAGATTCTCGATATCAGTCGGGTTTTCCATAGACGAGTTTTTGTACATAGATTAGCTTATTCTGAGAGCGATAGTCATGCGGTGATTGTGTTCACGAAAATTATAAGGATAAAGTGTAGGCTTAGCACGTAATTGGTGCGTTGGTACCTATATTCGCCGTGAAATAAGCCTATATAATATCTATCCGTCTCTCTTTCATCGATACCGATAGTTGGTAAGCATATACAGAAATTGCATTAAAACAAAAACTGAATGTCCTGTTTAGAATAACACATGAAAAAATCTGCTGTTCTAAACTGGACTGTTTGTCCTGGGCTAACAGACCAGTTTACTCTACATTCCTATTTAAGTAGGTACCCCGTTTTACGGTACCTATCTGTATGAGATCGAGATTTTACAGTCTACCGTAGTGGATAAGACGGCTGTCACATTCTAATGAAGTAAGTGTGTGACCAGGTATCCACTACCCACTGAACAGTAAGTATAACAAAGCTTAACACTCATCGCGTTTATTTTTGTTTTACAGAAGAAATCAAATATCATTTTGAAACAACCAAACCAAAGATAGTGTTCTGCGAAAAGGAAAACTACAAAGACATGAAGGCAGTAGTAACAGACCTCAGGCTACGTACAAAGATCGTGACATTCGGCGAAGGTGGACACTCGTTGGCGATGTTTCTGAAAATATACGATGACCAAGCGCCGGAACACACTTTCAAGTACGTATAGAAAGAAAGAAGAAGAAGAAAGAAAAAACGTATATTCGAGACACAGCAGAAACAAAACAAAACAGTAAACACTAAATTTTGTCTCGAAATGGCCGAAGCTCAGCATTTTGCCAGCAGAGCCAGCGATGGTCTTCCGTTTTGGCCATGGTGGCCGTTTTGGTATAAGATTCATATTTTGTTGAAAGCAGGCTAGAAGAAAAAACATATTCTATTTAGGTAGGTATTTTAAACGACTTCAAAATAGAAGACTCTCAAAACGACGGATTTTTTAAAATGTAGATACCTCTATGTTTAATTTTTTAACGATTGTGTGTATCCCCGTGATGGTCCCGTTGTTGGCATTAAGCGGGGTCTGACGATGGGATTTGGAGAAATCAGTTTAGAGATGTAACTTTTTGTTTGTCTGATATGAAACAAACAATTGAATGTTATTTAGGTAGGTACCTATAGAATGTGTTCCCGTTGCCAAAGCGACTATAGATACAGCTTATTTATGGAATATCTTAATATTTGTAATGAATTTAGAGCGTAGCCAAGTTGCCAATCGCTATCGCTCAGTAGCGTATCGTAGTTTTCTCTCTATCACTCGTTTCTTATAGTTCGACCCAAACATTCACGTTTCGTTCACGATTGAGCGTTAGCGATTGGCAATAATTATTGGCATTTTGGCTATGTACCATGAACCTCTTTAGCTTGAACGCGAACATCCTGAATCGTCAGTAATTTTGTATTTATAAGTAGATACTTGTTTTTGTGACTTGGATAATGGCATTCTTCTGGACTTTGAATTTGAACCACTCGTCGCCGTTTCTAACCGGACCTAACCGAAAGTCTTATTTATGACATGACACTGGAATATTTGTACAAGGTTGCGCTCGAGTGACATCAGTTGATGCAGTTTCATAACAGGAAGACACACCTGGGTCCCCCCCCCCCCCCGTTACACTGGACTTGGGTATGCCTAGGTGCTGTATTACCTATGTATAAAATACTATCATATCATACGTCAATGCCCCCCCCCCTGAACGAAGTCCTGGATTCGCGCCTGTTGAAACGATTTTTTTTTACAATCGACCCATCTATAGGATACCTACGTAAAATTTTTCGTTTTCATTTCAGAGTGGCGACCTTCGATACCAGCAAGGTGTACGCATGGCTCATCAGCACAAGTGGCACCACCGGGTTGCCCAAGGTGGCTGCTTTCAAGCACTCCACCATTATAAGGATGCTGCAGTTACATGCGTCGTATAAAGGAAAGTAAGTACTTCACTTCATCAGTCTACTGCTGGACGTAGGCCTCTCCTATTAACTATGCTTATAGACGCAGGCAGACAATCACCACGCTGGTCAAGCGGATTGGCTATCGCAGTAATGTGTCCACTAAGATAACGCTGCTGCATCATCAATCTATCAATGAGTAGTCAGTGACACTTCGATCCCTTAGTCGCCTCTTACAACACCCGCGGGAAGAGTTGGGGTGGTGACAAATGTATTGTTATTGCTGTCTCCACAGGGCCAAGTAAGTAACCATTTGGCATACTCGTACCTCGGACAGTAGCGATAAAAAAGAAACAAACGCGTTGGTACTCGCACAGTCGTCGCTGATGTAGTCGTCCCTACGTGCGCCATGTCTGTGAGTAGTGTGCGTGAGATAAGACATGCCAGGGTTACTGTGCGGTCGCCAAAAATTGTGAAAATCCTTACTTTGTCCGGCAAGCAAACAGTGCCTTAGAAATAAACTAGAATATATTCTTACACTTCGTACTAGACCCAATCGAGGGTTGGGTGGTTTTTAACCTTTTGACCTCCAAAGACGGCAAATGACGTCTTTATAAAATTGTGCCACTCATGCCAATGACGGCATTTGACGTAATTTTTTTTAATGAAATCTATTAATAAACTGCTTATTTTTATGTTAGCATTATTTCGTCGCAAATCTATTTTTTGCCTCAACGGCGTCAGTGGCACGGTAAATTGTTTCGCGGCTTGGCGTTCAAAAGGCTAAAATTGGCTGTTATTTTATTTCAATAATAAATATATACCTATCGACATATCGGGTTTGACCACCCAACCCTCCCAATCTTCAACTCTCATCCACAGTACACATATAGTTGATGTGTATCCGTTTAACTATCTTGGCTGATAGTTATCTTATCCTATTGGTAACGAATTCACACCTTACGAATTCACTTAGACCCGTTGGGATCATTTTGCCTAAATTGGGGTCTTTTGTGGCTTATAGTTAAACGGATGGATAACTCAACTGCAACCGTACCAAATCTTGAAAGTGATATCCCTTTTCTTGAAGAGGTATTAAAGAGGTATATATGTAGAGGTAGTTGACTATACCTTTTTTATTAATTTTAAGGGAAATAGAACCAGCTCTGAACCTATCGAGCGTGCAATGGATATCCTCATACCTGGCGTCGCTGTTCATGATCACGGCTAACCACATCAAGGTGCAGACTTCTGCGCCCGCCACTGTAGAACACGCTATTGACATCATCAACAAATATCGGGTAAGTTTGACTCAAAGTACTCAAGCATCTAAATAAATGGACAATGACAATTAAGCATGTTGAGGCAAATGCTATACCTACGAAAAGTTGCAAGTTTATTTATTTTATATTGGCACAGTAAAGTGGCTCCACTCCACCTGATTTTGTAGGTTTTTTCCCCTATATGAAGGGTCCACGGAAAGAACATGTCTAGTCAATTCAAATGACCGAAGGAAAAGCCACCTTACTTTTAACAGAATAAGGTGTGAATTTTCCCTAATTTTTTTAAGCATTGGACATGTTTTTTCCGTGGACCCTTCATGTAGTTTTTCAATAAAGCTTTGATTTTTTACGTTTTCTTTATTATAAATGGATAGATAGATAAATAAAGTCTACGTTTAAATAAAAATTACTATAATTTTTGAAAGTTGAAAAAAAGTATGGAGTCCGAGTGAAACGAGGGCGACAATCACCCGAGTTAAAAATAAGTTTTTTCACCACACTGCTCGTAAACACGCTGTTTGTCCTTCAATTTCAGAGCGCAAAACTGTGTTTTAATCTCTAGAGGTTAAAGTAATTTTTTTTAATCTTCTGGATAGACTAAAGCGATAACTTATACGGCCTGAGAGTGCAATAAGCCTTTTGACGTTTGAACTAGACAGTACGTTCGAAAACTCAATAGTTTCAAACAGATTCATACACATGAACTTTTCATAATTATTAATTATATTCAATATGCTAAAATCCAATTTAAATACCACATTTCGTTGTAAAAGGCTTTTAATTAAAAGTTCTAAAAATACGACAAATAAAACAATAGGAAAATGAAAGTGTTGACACTATGCTTTCAGAACGCATCCGAATATTTTTTTATTTTAAAATTTAAACGAGTTCGGTCGTGTTTTGTTTTGTTCACTCTTAAGCATTGCCACGCTAAGATAAATATTTGAGGTTATTGTTTTATTATTTGTTGATTTGTTTATTTTTTGGAAGTTGAGGACTTGCAAATAAATACCTTCTAATTTGTTATGTTTGAGTTTTATTTCGCATGTTTCCTCGCTTTAGTGTGGTGAAAAATGTTGTGTTTCACTCGGCAGCAAAGCTTGTTCAACTCTCGTGCCTTAAAACCCTCGCATCGCTCAAGATTCCATTTTATGAACCACTCGCTGCGCACGTGGTTCACATTCTGGAATCTTTCGCTTGCTCGGGTTTCAATATTTGCACGAGAGTTAAACAATCACTTTGCTCCCTAGTAAAACAAATAACTATTACACGTGTATCGAACGACTTTTTTCATAACAAGTGCCTTAAAAAGAGAGATTTAAACGCTTTTCGTGCGCAAAGTTTACTTTTCCGCACTAGTTAGGAAAAAATAATTATAATTTGACTTGTCTTCCAGCCTGTCGCAAGCACAGGAAGTCCACTGCTAATCGCGGGCATCGTCAGGCACCCGAAGCCGTGTGACCTGACTTGTTTCAAGACCATTATAGTCACTGGCTCCGCTATCAACGCTTACACATTGGAAAAACTAAAAGTAAGTTTAAATCAGATAATTTAGGAATTAAACAATTACATATGTGAACCGACAACCCTGTAGGTTTCCAGAGACATCGTTCTTTCAGGAAAATACTTATGCCAAAGCTAGTTATGGTATATTTTAAGGAAACTTATTTACGTACCATTTAGTAGGTACTTTGTCATAGTGATAAGAATATGAGGTTGTTAGAATTTTATATTGATTGTGGCTGTTACGAAATGCTTATAATTACCTAATTTTTCAAAAAAAAATAAACATATATTATTATTTTCATCAATCTCATCATAAATTAATGTAGATAGTGTTCAATTTTATTCTTAAAAGTATGCGAATATTGGATCATCAATTGAATACCTAATTAATTGAACATATTGTGAAAACACAAATCAAATTATTTATTAACTACATATATTGATTTGTACTTTTAATTTTTCTCGAGTAGTCACACTACTTAATGCTATACCTATAAATTATAAATATTAGAACATAGGTGATCTTGGTCGTTTTTCTTTGGTATATGACATCTAATATTTATACCTAATTAATGTTATTATGATTATAAAAACTAATAAATCGACTCCATTGATGCCTATGAGAATGCCACCGACTGTCCGTACGCTACCTATAAGTTTAATAGAAATGCCATCGTATGTAATGTACGCCGTTTTCTAAAATGGCCGGCTAGTTATATTATTAGATACCTATACTCTTTTTCAAGGGCCACAGAATTAAACATTTCCTTTAAATTTGTTTTAGTCAAGAATGCGAAGTAAAGCCGAAGTATGGAACATGTTTGCCCAAACGGAGTGCTTGGGACCTATCTTCCTGCCCTGTCCAAACGGCCCTACTGGGAATGTGGGAAGAGAACTAGACCTAGTGAAAGTAAAGGTAAAAGAGTTTTGTAAGTGTAATTAAGATTATACACTTTTTCATTTTGTATCCGTTTTTAAAGCGACCATGTGTGTGGTAAATTAATTAATTTACCACAACGAAACGTTGATCTCATCTCACAATAACGATCTACGTAATACGAATTTATTTATGCTTATGGCATAGCAATATTGAAAAAAAAAATAGTTAAGAGCTTAATTAAAACAATCGTTTATTTTGTGTTAGTCAATACAAACTATATGGATTACTTCGTTACACAAAAATGTGACGTTATAGGTACTTTATTTCTATTAAAGTCAATCAAAACAATAAAAAAAACCAATTACCCCTTACTCTTATATAACAATGAACTGAATTCATAGGATTAATCCTGGTCAGAACCCCTGGGCAAGCACAAATGGTCTAGTGGATAGCTCGCGTTGGGTTCAAACCCCAGCGCCAGTGAACTTGGTCAGATCCCCTGATACATCCAGTAGGTACCTATATTAAAAAAACATTGTACCTACTCAATAATTATGAGTCAATTTAAAAGTGGAATTGGTTTACTTCTAGTTGGTATTGGTATAGGTGTATTGTCTAAATGTAGAGCTGATGTACAGTCACCATCAGATATATAGGAGTGTCCAGGGTGCTTAGGTACTGCTTGCAAGCATCTAAGAAGGCTTCAATTATCTTGGCGTTAGAGTAAAATCTGACGGTGACTGTACCTACTTAACCATTAACCTTTTTGACGCCACGTCAAATACAAAAGCTGTCACTCACACGCCATGTCAAAAAATGACAAAATTGAATTTTACGCACATGCGTGTAGGTCTATATTCCTCCGTGGACCAAGACTTATATATCGGTCTTTGGCGTCGAACCTGTGGTGCCAATATATCATTCGTTGGAAAAGGTTAAGCATATGTAGTAGCACGTTGGAGGAATTTGTTCTTAGGTTAATATTATGGTTATAATAATAGTACATTTCGATGCAAGTGCAAGTAGTTGGTATTGGTATAGGTAAGTTTTTACACGTGTATCGAACGACTTTTATCATAACAAGTGTCTTAAAAAGAGAAATTAACGCAAAATTTACTTTTCCGCACTAGTTACGAAAATATTATATAGATAAGTAGTTGGTAGGTTCTATTACTACAATCCTTACTCGACAATATCCTTCCTTTTCCAGTTGGTCGATACGAAAACAGGTGACGTCATCACGGAACCAAACAAGCCAGGGGAACTATGGACGAATGGTCCTCGATTTTCTGTAAGTAGGCAATTAATTATTCATATTGTCATGTGATTAATATAATCCCCATTTTGATTCGAGTGTTTTGAAAGGGACCGTAGAGGTTTCATGAAACGCAGAGGCTCTACTGTGAACCATGAAGAAAGTGTTCCCTTTGTCTCGCACTTGTGAATTTGAACGTAAGGGTGACAGGCAACACTTCGTTCGTGGTTCACGGTAGGACCTCAGCGGCCCTACCGCGAAAAACGAAATTTGTCTCTCTCACTCTAATGACGCCTTCGTTTGAGTGACAGAGAAAAATCCTCCAAATTTACGAATTTCGATTTTCGCGGTAGTAGGCCTGTTTCTGAATGGTGACACTGACACCACTGGACGGCAGTCATAAGTACTTAAAGCCAACTCGCACCATCACCGGAAGAGTTGGGATCGTGACATATCACTGCCCCAATACAAAGAGAATAAAATCACTACGTTTGCCCCAATATTGCAAGGTCCTATTATGTTGCGCATTTACTAACTTGAATTTTGAACATTGTCACACTGACACTTGATCCAGATTTAATTAGCCCGAAAATGTAATATAGAACCGTGTAATATCGGGGTAGCGATATGTATTCTTACAGACTATTATTTGTGTATTTATTTATCATAAATACCTATTTGTTCCTTGGTCGTAGCTGACTATGTATTTAAGTATTTATATCTATCTATCGTCGCCTAGTATTATCAAACCGGAATCAGAAAGGGATTCGAAAGTACTGTTGACACTACAAATGACATAACATTTACCAAGAATATTTACATAGAATTGTTTATAGATGTAGTGAGTGATTAATTAATTTATCGTCTGTAAGTCTCTGCCCTTAAACTATAAATATTAGAGATGCAACGGATAGTTGTTTGGCCGGATACCGGATATTCGGCCTGGCTATCGGCCGAATATTCGGTATCCGGTCGCCGAATATTCGGTCGGCGGTACTATAGCTACATTTTGAGTTTAGCAAGGGGCACGTTGTGCAAGTTTTGACATTATTACCCAGTTTTGTAGCTCGCAAAGTCCTGGCATTTGTCGTTACCGAAATCGGCATATAAATATAAAAATGGCCTTAATTTACTTACCTACTGTGTTTAAGTTACAAGAAGAAAAAAGTTGGTTGAGTCAGACATTGGGTTATAGAACAAACGCCCGGACATTTGACATAACAATCACTACACTTTTATCAAGGCAAGCGGTGACTTGCCGCCGACTATGTGGGCCCCTGTAAATGAGGACTACGATTAGAGACAGCCAGGAGTGTATGCGGCTCAAAGGTGTAGAGCAATATACACCAAATTCAACGCAGTGGCTTATGATAGTCACTGCACCAACTCGCGAGTCTCGCGACTTAGGTAAATTTACTATTCTGTAGTCGTACCATGTGTTTTCAAGTATCGGTTACGTTAAGTTTTACTCGATACGTAAGCATTCTATCGCGCTCGCACTTATTAATTGAAGCGATAGCCTGCTTTACGTATCGAAAAAAACTAACGTAACCGATACTTGCCAACTCATGGTACGGCTACTGGAGCATATAGTTCTGACCTCTCTGGACGGGGCAATGAAGACAAATCAGGCCTGAGAGTCCTGTGAACCCCTTGGGGTTCCACTCACTTGGAACTGTCCTCGGGTCCGTGGGGTCATTACTGCCCAACTGCTCGCCACTAATAATTATCATTATTACCGTAACTCTACTTTTTTGTTCTCTTTGTTTACCCCAAAATCAAGCGATGTTACTATCCGGTATCCGGCCGGATAGTAAGTCACTATCCGATATCCGGCCGGATATTAAAATATGGGCCGGATACGTCGGATACCGGAGAGTTACCGAATATTCGGTGCATCTCTAATGAATATATGAATATTTCCCAGATTGACTTATACAATGGTGTGTTGATCAACAGTACTTTCGAACCCCATTCTAATCACGGTTTGATAATATTCACATCAAAAGACTTAATTAAGCTTACCGTGGGACTAGGTCGGTTTGTGTAAGATGTCCCAAGATATTTAGTTACAGCAAGTAGATAATACCTCATTGTAACTCATGTAGGAGTACTACAACAACCCAGAAGCGACCGCCCAAGCGCTATCCCCAGACGGCTGGTACAGGACCGGAGACATCCTGTACAGAGACAAAGATGGCTACTACTTCTTCGTGGACCGCAGTTCTAGCGCCTTCAAAGTTAGACGGCACTTTGTAAGTACATTTTTTAGTACAGATGGTACCTTTTTTAGACTCTAGTCTAGTGCGAGAAGTGTGTCGTTTTACGTCAAATCCAAAACTTACGAGATGAGACACGTGTAAAAACGAAATTCGTAACTCGTGTCGATTTAAAACACTCCCTACTATCAGTCGTGTTTTAAAACATCGCCACTCGTTTCTAATTTCATGTTTTTCGCATTTGTGTCGTAATGTACTATTAAACAATATACCTACGTTTAACTTTTTTAAAGAAATGGATTGTATAAAGTTAGTTACTCGTATAAAACTCCTAGTAGTCATTCTTTGTTACTTGCTATATTTAAATTAATCACATAGAAATGTTGTTGGCAATCATTGGGGGAGGCCTATGTTCGGCTGATATGATGATGACGATGATGACATAGAAAACCTATCTTACTCAGAAAATCTGCGACTAATAATGTTTTTTTTTATAAATGTGTTCACTATTATTTTCGAAGTAGGTACCTACTTTAAGCTTCTAGTTTTCCTTCTTAAATTAAAATTGCACACCTGTAGTCGAAGTGATAATTATGTTTACGTAATCAAATCCGTGTTTATTATCTACGATCGACAAGATTTCCAATTATCGGCCATCTATTTATAACATTAAGTGTTTTTATCACTGACTAATGCTTATAATGCGACGCCATTAGTAATTATCTAAATATAGATTCAATTGTATGTAAAATATACGAGTATTCATAAATTGAAAGATAAGTAAGGTGGAAGTACTAGTGCCCGACGCTGTACCAATACTTGCCAGCATAGCTTGAATTGCCATTGATAAGATAAGATCAACTATTACAGCATTTAAACGATTAGGATTGACAGTTAATATTTCAAACTCTCAATATTTGACATTGAAATTTGTACCCAGATGTCATAAATTGGTACTGCCAGCAAAAGCACATATCTTTTACTGGTACAATCTGATTGACTAAGAAAATATATAATTTTGTCAAATTTCGACATTGTCACCCAATGAAATAAAATATTATTTTTCAAAAAACTATCAAGCTCCTCTTCTAGAACACATGATCATGATAATACGATAGGTAGATTTATAAATGAGCATAGTATCGTGATTCAAATAAACATTTTCTGTTAACCCATTCATTGCTGACGCCCCATATTTTTAATTATCACGCAGCGCCGCCGCCTTCTACGCGACGACGCGAATTCGCGTCCACGGCATCACGTTAACATTTCAATGGACGCGAATTCGCGTCCGCGGCATTAGGTTATATTATCACACTTCAAGGACGCGAATTCGCGTCTGCGGCATTAGGTTATTTCACACTTGAAGGACGCTAATTCGCGTCCTCGGCATCTTGTTTACGCATACACAGGACGCGAATTCGCGTCTTCGGCATCCGAGATAAGAATTATGAAAATTACAAATGCATTGAATCCAGAAACCAGCGACGGTATAATATTATCCTCCATAAATAAAATAACATTTTGGTATCAGCTTTTAAGTACAGTTGATTTCTAGCAAAAAAAAAGAAATAACTCGAGGACGCGAATTCGCGTCTTCGGCATCCGAGATAAGAATTATGAAAATTACAAATGCATTGAATCCAGAAACCAGCGACGGTATAATATTATCCTCCATAAATAAAATAACATTTTGGTATCAGCTTACCCATTCATTGCTGACGCCCCATATTTTTAATTATCACGCAGCGCCGCCGCCTTCTACGCGACGACGCGAATTCGCGTCCACGGCATCACGTTAACATTTCAATGGACGCGAATTCGCGTCCGCGGCATTAGGTTATATTATCACACTTCAAGGACGCGAATTCGCGTCTGCGGCATTAGGTTATTTCACACTTAAAGGACGCTAATTCGCGTCCTCGGCATCTTGTTTACGCATACACAGGACGCGAATTCGCGTCTTCGGCATCCGAGATAAGAATTATGAAAATTACAAATGCATTGAATCCAGAAACCAGCGACGGTATAATATTATCCTCCATAAATAAAATAACATTTTGGTATCAGCTTTTAAGTACAGTTGATTTCTAGCAAAAAAAAAGAAATAACTCGAGGACGCGAATTTGCGTCCTCGGCATCACGTTTACGCATACATAGGACGCGAATTCGCGTCTTCGGCATTGACCATTGTGTTACGCACTGGTATTTCTACCCTACCTGCGTACTTATTTACAAAGTAAATTTAATTTGCACTAGAAATGTCAAAGCAGCTATAGCTTGTTCGTACTATCGTCATCAGTTATATCGAAGCAGCCAGGGTTCTCAAAAATATCTGAACAGAGTGCTTAGCAAAGATGTCATTCGCTAACGTTTATCTTGTTGCACCCATCATGTGCTAAGTACAGCAGGTTAAGTTAAGCCTCTATGATATGTAAATTGTTCAGGTAATGCCAATGGAGGTAGAGGCAGTAATCCAGTCTCACGCCGACGTGGTGGAGGCATGCGTGGTCGGCGTGCCGCACGCCGAGGACGGCGCGCGCGCCGCCGCCGCCGTGCAGCGCCGCGTCGGCGCCGCCGTCTCCGAGCAACACATTGTCGACCTCGTTGCTAGTTGGTATCTTTTTAATAATAGGGTAGCGGGGCAGGCTATGTCAGGTTTATGCACTTGCAGGTAATGCCGACGGAGGTGGAGGCAGTAATCCAGTCTCACGCCGACATGGTGGAGGCGTGCGTAGTCGGCGCCGCCATCTCCGAGCAACACATTGTGGACCTCGTTGCTAGTTGGTATCTTTTTGATAATAGGGTAGCATGGTGCAGGCTATGCCAGGTTTATGCAGGTAATGTCGACGGTGGTGGAGGCAGAGATCCAGTCTCACGCTGACGTGGTGGAGGCAGTGATCCGCCGTCTCCGAGCAACACATTGTGGACCTCGTGGCCAGTTGGTATCTTTTTGATAATAGGGTAGCGTGGGGCAGGCTATGCTACGTAAATTGTACAGGTTATGCTGACGGAGTTGGAGGCAGTGATCCAGTCTCACGCTGACGTGGTGGAGGCAGTGATCCGCCGACTCCGAGCAACACATTGTGGACCTCGTTGCCAGTTGGTATCTTTTTAATAATAGAGTAGGTCGGTGCAGACCACGTAAATTGTTCAGGTAATGCTAACGGAGGTGGAGGCAGTGATCCAGTGAGACAATTGATATATGTTTAATAATAGGGTGGGGCGGTGCAGGCTATGCCACGGAACTTGTGGAGGTTATGCCGACGTAGGTGGAAGCAGTGATCTGTACAGTCATACGAGTAGTAATGTATGTAGGTATCTAAAATAGCACTAGTAAGATGTTCCGAATGGAAGTAGCGAAACCTCCTAACACAAGTATTTTTATACTTACCTGGAGGTTTCGGCCACTAACACAAGTAGTAACCTATATTTTAGATACCAATAAATATTTTTGATTTAGTTTTTTTTACGACAACACATCGTGGAACTCGTTGCCGTGCTCTTTCTGATGTGTTGTGTAGCAGAACTCGAACTAAATCATTACTAACCTTTTGACCGCCGTAGTCTGCTATATCAGACAATCAATAACTTGCTCACCTCGCCGGAGTCTGATAAACAAGACAAAGTTCTGAACGTATTGCGAAAACACAAATCAATTTATTTATTAACTATTTTGATTTGTACTTTAAATTTTTCTCCAGTAAGTAGTCACACTACTTAATACTATATAAATTATAAATATTACATGTCATATACCAAAGAAAAACGACCAAGATCACCTAATGTCCGAGGTGGGGATCGAACCCACGTACTCAGCTTTCGCGGCTGATGCCTGTACCCCTCGGCCACTCGGTCTTACCCGAAGACTAATATTTATAACAAAGTTCTGATTTGGTTTTTATAATGTAAAAAGTAGTCCCATTCCAATGCACGATCTGGGTCCCGTTTTATAAAGTTACAAGATACAGGTTACAAGTGTACAGGTTACAGGAACCTGTAATGCACTATGAACTATTACAGGTGTTTTATAAATACACACAAAAATTTACAATTGTAATGAACCATGGTAAATCTCGATTACAAGTAACATCTACAGGCGTGACGGACATCACTAATTAAAAATAAAAACTGACATAAATAATTGTATCCACAGATTATATATGTTTATTTTGATGGAAAATCAGCCCTTCTACCGCGAAATTCAAAATTTGTAAATTTCGAAGATTTTTCGCCGTAACTCCAACGAAGGCTTCATTAAAGTGACAGAGACAAATCCTCGAAATTAGCGAAAATAAAACGATGAGAGAGATGTTCTAAATTTGTGTGGAGTTCATTTGCTCTTTGAAGTCGTACGGTGTCCGACTCCGAAAGTCCAAATTTATTAGGAGCTGAAACAGTCTCGGTCAACGCTATCGGGGTACAGTCAGGGGAATAAATATAATAATGTACACAACTTTAGACCTTATGCTCCAGACATAAGTAAAAAAGTGTAGTCATAGTCAGCGGCCCTACCGCAAACTCGGAAATCCGCAAATTTCGATTATTTTTCTCTTTCACTCTAATATCACCTTGTTAGAAGTGACAAAGACAAATCGTCGTTTGCGGTTTTCGGAGTTCGTGGTAGTTGGCCAAAACTATGAAGAATCTCTCAGAAAGCGAATAATTTCAACAGTATTACGAGCAAACGTCTGTAGCACACGAAATAACTGGGAAAATTGCACTTGTAGTTGCGGTTACAGGACTCAAGACGTACGTCAGTTATTATTACAAGTCTACCACACCTACACTTGTTATTTACAATATTTTTATAAAACACTTGTTCGATTACGAGTTTAAAACTATTAAACTCCTGTATTTTTGTCTATGGCTGAGCTACAGGCACTTGTACCGGTAACTTGTAAAATTGTAACATAGTACTTTTATAAAACGCAAATTGTAAAAAACGGGGTAAGTGTTGCCAGTAAACGCCTGTAAAATTGTAACTTGTAACTTTATAAAACGGGACCCAGATCACCTCCTGCTTTGTAGGCAGGGTCACTGCCAACTAGGCTACGGAGGCTGATTAAGTGATTATGTTGTCTCATTTCCTACATCAAGTACCTACACAATACATGGGGGCAAATTATCTAATACAATGTAGGTATACTTAAGGTGTATATTTTTTACATATTGAGCGCGTCTCACGCATTTACCTTACAGCGTTAGCACACCTCCGCCGCGGAACTGAAGTAGCGAAACCGCTGACATTTCGCTACAGTTTGTCCGTTGTGAGACGAGCGGAACAATAGCGAAACTGCCTGTTCTAGCGCGTTGAACTGACGATGCATATATCTCTCTCTCGCGGAACATCGGCGAACTGCTCCGACGTCGCGCATACCTCCGCGACTTTTCCGCCACTTTTTGAAGTTTCGCGTTTGTTTCGCAAGCGAGTTGTGGCTGTCGACAGATTTTTCATGGCGGAACAGCGAAAAATTGTAGAATTAGATATTGAATTCACCGAAAAACTAATACAAGATGTCAGAAACAGACCTTTAAATGCCGATTTCTAAGAATGAACTTTTGATCAATCTTTAAATGTCAAAAGTTAACCGGATAGTCCGGATTTAACGGGTTGTGTGTTCGTGTAGTTCTTCAAAACTTTGTGCCCTCATTCTGAAATAAATAATGTATAAAAACGATCTTCATGTGACTCAAATTCTTCACATAATTGGTTTTCGCCTAACTATTTCATCTTATTATAATCTCGTGCACCCAGATTCTACGTCTTTTAATGTTAATGCCATTTCTTCTTCTTCGGATTCTGAAAGCGACGACATTTGGTTTCTATGCAGGAATGACACTAACGATCGCGTAGGAACGTTTCGCCGCGAAACTAGAGTACGATTCCGCGGCATGTGTAGTAACGTTTCGCCGCGAAACTTGTGTTGCGGTTTCGCGTTCTCGTTTTCGCAGCGGAGGTGTGCTAAAGCCCTTAACTGTACCTACCTATTACCTACCAATGATTACAGTATGTTGATAGGCCTGTACATATATAAGTATGTATGGAGGTATCTACCAGTGGCGGCGCGTCCATACAACCCGATTCCCACCGGCTTCCCTAAATTTTTCCCTCATTTATCAAACTCATCCAATATTATCATTTTAATACATTCGTGTAACATTACCAATACATCTGTACCTTTAATTGAATAATGCGAACTACTATATCTCTAGAAAAGAGTTCAACCAATAAGAGCGCGTAAAGGAAAGTAACCCGGTTCGACGTGGGCGTTTTATTCCGATCTTATTCATTCATAAAACTACTACGCGACATCGAAACGCACGCACACATTCACAAACTCCCATTCACAGAACTGCCAAAAATGGCTGCTAGGTAAGCCATAGATCGCCGGCTTATCGATAGATTCCGTTATTTGAATTAATACTTTATCAGGTACAGTATAAGGTCTATTTTGGTATGCGTTGCTTCACTAATTTGAATCCGGGCGAGTTACGCGCGCGCCCTTTAAGCATTGCCAATATTGCCATTACAAAACCTGCATTGAATTAATGGGCAAATCATTGTAAAATTTTGGTGTTATTAACGTAAAATATTTTAAAATAAGGATTCTTTATTACAAATTACTTATTAAGAAACTTCAAAGACTTTATTTTAATTATCATGGATTTCGAAATGAATAAATTTCACAAAATTAAAGAGTTAGATTTGTGCGTGCGGAGAAATAATAGATATCATAGCAACACTCAGATTGATCAGATTCAGTGTTTACGTTTGTTGTTTATATTGTCGGTTTTTCGTAAGTTTAAGTAGATGATAAAATTAAATTACTAATAAAGTTGCTTGTGGTGAGACTGGTGACTGTGTGATACGTATTGGTTGTGTGATACAGTGTGTTCGTAGCGAAGACTAAGCGGCAGTTATTTAGGTAAATATTTTGTAAGGATTTCATAAGTTGTTAAGGTTAAATTAGTTTATAATAATTATTCTGATGGTGGCTCTAATTCGTTTTGATTGTTGTCTAGTAGATTATCTACTGAAATTATGCTTTTTAAAGCTGTTTTTTTTAATAAAAAGTACATCACACAAAAAGGCCGTTATCGCGTCGGTGGACCACAATGAAAAAATAGATTGTTAAGTGAACGGATGGTTTTTCAGCACCTTCACAGTGGACTATACTAGTATAATAATAAATATGCTTGGCTGACCGACAGCTACAATCAGAACAAAATGTTATATTTTTCGTAAGTGCGTGGATACAAGGGAGTTTGGCGACATTAAGTATGACCCCAAAATCACGCACAAAGCGACTAACACTTAAGGAGTTGTTTGATGTTACATAATTTAGGGAATAAAAGGATCGAAACTTCCCGTGGCAACCATTATGATGCCCACCACCACCAAGTGGAGCGAAATAGAAAGACAAGGTTTTTTGCTCCGAGTTGCCCTACGAAAATTTTCACGCGCCGCCACTGGTATCTACTATATTAAAATAACATCTAATTTCAGGTAAATTGTCCGTCTACAAGCATCTACATGGGGGAGTCATATTCGTGGACAGCTTCCCTCGCACGGCTTCCGGCAAAATTGTCAGACCGAAAGTCCGCGACTTGGTCCTTCGATCCCGAGACAAACTCTGCGGTGTTACGTCTACGGGATTATAAAGTGAAGTTGTAATAGATAATTTTATTTGTAGGTACTTGTAAATATCATTATACGTATTCTAATTTATACAAAATAAATTTAAATTTAATATTCTACATTATTTGAAGTTTTACATTGGCTGTACCCGTAGATCGCCGTGTGGTGACGGCAGTAAGAATACAATTCTTCGGGTATAGTGCAATACAGTGTAACTACCAAAACAAGTTCAAATATCAAACAATTGACGCTCATATTGAGCCTAATTGAATTTGTTAGTTACGCAGTATTACACTATCTCTGACGAAATGTCAGCTCTCCAACTCTTCCCGTGAGTGTAGTAAGTGTTAACTATGGAGCTGATAGTGATTCGGATCATTCATTTATTGGACATTGATGATGAGCAGCAGCATCATTATAGTGGACACACCACGGCGATTGGCAACCCGCTTGCCCATTATTTATGCGATTATGGGCATTTGCCTCCTTAATCACATCACACATCACATCACATCATCAGCCTGTGATAGTCCACTGCTGGACGTAGGCCTCTCCTATTAACTATGCGTATAGAATTAGACGCATTATACTTATAGAATGTAAATGCCTGTAATCGCCACGCTGGGCAAGCGGATTGGCGATCGCAGTAATGTGTCCACTATGATGACGCTGCTGCCCATCATCAATATTTATCAAATAACGGTCAGTGACACTTCAGTCCATTAGTCGACTCTTACGACACCCGCAGGAGGAGTTGGGGTAGTGACAAATGTATTCTTACTGCCGTCACCACACGGCATACGACACCCGCAGGAGGAGTTGGACGACACAATGCGTCCATATATACGCATAGATAATAGGAATATACATATATAGGCTGATGAAGAGAAGTACTCGTAAAAGACATGATATCCCATATGGCTATAAGACGAACAAGGATACGGGCTATCTAGTGATAACCAGCTCCCGTAGCCTATATATTCTTATGAAGTCTGCTGCAAACTCTTTTTAATCGTGAGAGTTCACTCTTTCGACCGTCTAAAGGACAACGGGTTGGATATGTTTCATTAACTTTAATTTAAGTAACCTAATGTTAAAGTACTTCATTAATTAGGTACTCACAAAATTAACTTTACCTACGAATAAAATTGTAACTCGATGGAGGCTACTAAGTATTATCATAGGTACTTTTATTTATACAGACCTTTTTTATTTACAAAAAATCCCAACATCCAGAAATAATAATAGACTTCGCCACTCTTCATAAAAATACTTTCTAAATTATAGGTACCTACAACTTTAATTTATGTAGAAAGAACTTCTTGGTGTTAGGGAAAAATACTTTGAAAATTATAAGCTCTAGTGATACTGACGTCAGAGAGGCCAATTCTCAACAAATTTATAAACATATTAAAGTTAACCAACTAGTTTAGCTGGATATAACAACAACATAGTTAAATGATCATCCGTGAGCGTTATTACAATGCACGTAAAGTCCAAGAATGAGCTTTGGTGTTGATGCCGTGACGTCAATCACATGGGAAGGAACGTGAGGAGGTAACGGTAAGGTACTAAATGCAGGACAATTATGAAAGGCCAAGGGTTCAAATATCCAACCTAAGCTGAGGTATGGACTTAGCCAACGACCAAATACCTATTATTCAATTCAATGTCAAGTTATTTTCGTTTTTAGAAGTCCTTGGTATTTGGTAGGTATTAAATTAAAAGCAGCATGTTTTGTTAATATATGCAACACCTAACATAATTTTGGTGCTTAGACGAGGCTGTATAGTAAAGAGCGATTAGTCTATTGTTGACCTCCGCGCACGCCGTACGCAGTATGGCCAGTAAAATATTGTTATTCCTATTGATATTAGCGTTCTCCAGCCCAGGACATGGACAGCTTTCGGAGCTAGTGCATCCTAGGTCGCCCCGCGCCACCCAAAATGCAACCGTTCGCAAAAGACAGGCGCCAAATCGAGCCACCGGCTTTGTCGATTTCGTGAATCTGTTCACCGGTGTACCCATCGCTATCGTTCGGTCTCTGGGCACCGGCGGCGGCATCAACGGCGTCCAAGTCGCCTTCAACGACAACAACCTCGGCGCTTTGGGTGACAACTTCGTCACCAACTTCAAGTACGGCCAGCAGAACGAGGACTGCGACCTCAGCTGTGACCAGCTGATTTCAAAATATGGACACCCTGATGTTGAAGCCCACGAAGTTGTAACCGAGGACGGTTATATTTTGAAGATGTTCAGAATACCTAGCAGTGGCCCGCCCGTTTTACTTCAGCACGGATTGATTGGTAGCGCTGATGATTATATAGTAGCGGGCCCGGAAAGCGGGATAGCGTATTTACTAGCGAATGACGGATATGATGTGTGGCTTGCAAACTCTCGCGGCTGCAAACATTCCCGCCGACACATTAAAATTAAACCTTCCCAAGGCATTTTCTGGGACTTCTCCTGGCACGAAGTAGGTAAATACGATCTTCCGGCAATGATCGACTACACTCTGAACGTCACCGGTCACGACAAGCTGAAATATGTCGGACACTCTCAAGGAACTACTGCTTTCTTTGTAATGGGTTCTGAACGGCCTGAGTACATGGATAAAATTTCCTTAAGTGTAGCAATGTCGCCGGTCGCTTATAATTCTCACATGAGATCTCCATTCATACGGCTATTGGCACCAGCATCGGGATTATTATACGCAGCCTCTAAATCATTCGGTATTCACGAGTTGGGACAGGACAACGATTTGATGAGGCTGGCACGGTGGCTGGCATGCGGCACGGGGCGGCTTGCGGAGTTCTTCTGCTCGAACATGATGTTCCTGGTAGCGGGATTTAATGTGCAGCAGCTGAATGTAACGAACCTTCCAGTCATTTTCAGTCACATGCCTTCAGGCGCTTCAGCGAAAGCGTTGGTTCATTACGCGCAAGAATTAATTTCGAGGAGGTTCAGGCAGTTCGATTACGGGGCTGAAGAGAACCAGCGGAGGTACGGGAGGAGTGAGCCTCCTGACTATGACTTGGGGAAGGTAACAGCACCTGTGGCGTTGGTGTACAGTGACGCGGACTGGCTGGTTCACCCTCGGGACGTGGCCAAGACCGAGAAGAAGTTACCCAACGTAGTGGACTCGTACAGGGTTCCGAGCAAAAACTTTAATCACATGGACTTTATTATTGCTAAGGATGTGAAGTATTTAATTTATAAGAGGCTGAGCAAAATATTATCTAAGTATTAAGAATATTAAGATTGCGCAGTCAGACAAAATGATAGTCTACAAATGTACTTTATTACGACGGAACAGATTACCGAGATAATAAGAACTTGATAAGTTTTCTTTACTAGGTATAGGTAAAAGCACTGAAATGTGTTTAATTTATGCTTAAGCTTTAATTTATAAATATTATCCAAGAAATTTTAAGTAATTTACCTACCTTAGATATCTACTAGAAATATCTTAAAGTTAGGTAAAAAATAATTAATTTTCCATGACAGCGCAGCATTTCCTCGACAAGAACGGTGACACGAATTAGCTAAATTCACTAGTATTATAACTTATTAATCTTATTATTATATATTATCTCATAGATGGGTCCTTATTTTGTGATCACTTACTTATTTTATTGTTTTCGCATGAATTGTCTTATCATTATCACACAAATTAAGTTTAATTTTATTTACTTTAAGATAACTTATGATGAACAGTTAAGCAACTTTCCCAACTTTAAATATTTTTTTCTATATGATGTAACTCATATTCATCAATTTTTATTTTTTTGTATGATTCCGCATTTTATTGAGTTTAGAATAAGTTATTTTCGTGCCTCGTATTAAACCTCAGTAATTTTATTAAAATGATTATATAAAAAAGGACCCAAATTTCCCAGTAGTTGAAGAAAGTGCCCTATCACTGAACAATTAGACCCCAATGAACCAGCATAATTGCAATATAGCGAGACCAATATATGAACGCCAAGACTCCAATAGATGAATAGAGTATAGTATAAATGTTGGTTTCTTAGATAAATTAATTATATTTAACCTAAAGAACCTTCTTTTAATGAAATATAAACACGGTGTACATTGTGTAATAATCTGATCCCTAAGAACCAAAGTTTAACTTTTCCCAAATTCAATCGTTCAATAAAATCAGTTGGTTCATGTTTTGGACACCGCATCAACGAAATGAACGAACTAAATTGATTCGAATTCATTTATTGGAATACAACCCAAAAGATGAACCAGTAAATCTTCCTAGTTCACGTTTTGGACAGCGATTCTTGAGTTGAACAATCCCGTTTCCATACAAAAGTAAATTACTTTAAAACGTGTTACATGAAAAAAGGGTCGTTCATCTTTTGGTTTAAAAATCAACTACAAAACTGATTGTAATTTTATATATAAATATTACATCTACCTATTTTATTATAATTTACACAAGCATTTGAAAATTCGAGCCTTTGCCCAAAAGTTGACCGCCGTTCATCTTTTGGCCCGAACACACAATATTGGAACCATAACTTGACCAGCAAATATCTCATAAAATAAATAAAAAATAAGTATTATTTATATTATACACAATAGAGATATTAGTCTAAAATCTATACTGAAGTGAATCAAGGAAATAAAAGCCATATTCGATTTTTTACGTAATTAAAAGCTTAAATTTTTGAGGGCTTTTCTTAATAAGGATCCCATATAAAACGCAATTTTGGCGCGAAGCGCAAACTCAACGACCGCTCACTGCCTCGTGCGTGGCTTAATTGTCTGGGAATTCGCATGCGACACTCGATATAGTGCTGCCACGTGTGAAAAAAATACTCCCAGGCGTGTAAAATTATTCCTGATTTAATTATTTACATTTTTAGTCAACTTCTGGGTGGCAGTCATCTATTGGTGCTTTTACCCTATATCTTGTACGCAGAACGCCAGTTTCGTGACATTTTTAGTAAATACCTAAGTAGATTAATTTCAGCCATCTGGTCCAAACTCAGTTAGTACCTAATGTGAAATTAAATTTAAAAAGTAGTAATAATTTAGTTAATTTAAATAATGGCATACTTCAAACTTACAATGATATTGATAACACACTAAATAAATAATATTGATGTACTACGGCAGTTTAATTCGAGAATAACGGGCCCTTGGTTTTATCCATTGCGTTATATTTTGTAAGGTAAAACAAATTGAACGTAAGTTAATTTACTAGTATTGGATACAGTGAAAAAGCTCCCTTTCTAAAGGAAACATGTTAATAGTATTAAATAAATAATTTAAATAAAACCTCCAAATATATACCTACATTATGGTGGTTAACTCGTTATTAAATAATTCTCCAACCCGATGGCCGTGAATATGACCGGCCAATAAAAAACCGGAAAATTAGAAGCTTACATTTAGCCATAACATAAGTTATATAAGAAATATCATATTATGTTTATAAATGTACCTATGTAAATAAGATGTGTTAAATTGTAAATGCAAGATAACATAGATTGTATAAAGAAATATTGTACGCCTTTGTAAGGCAGGATTTGGAGAACATGAAACATTTGTAAGATCTTTGTAAACCCAAAACCATGCAATAAAAAAAATTTGATTTGATTTGATTTGATAAAGCTAAGTATACACGTATACAATACAAATTACTTAAATCCCAATTTTGTTGAAATATTAAATTCAACGACGACCTGGGGCCTATTTCTTAAAAGCTTGTAACTTGTAATACAAGCGAAAGTCCTTATCTAACTTATGATGTCAAAAAGAGACTTCCACTTGTATTACAAGTTACAAGCTTTCGAGAAACGGGCCCCTGATAAAGGTTGCGGGTGTCCAATGGATGCGGACAGCTCGCGACCGATCTTTGTGGAACTCTCTGGGGTAGACCTATGTCCAGCAGTGGACGTCAATTGGCTGATGATGATGATGATTAACTTCAAGCCAAATATGTGATATCCCTATATAATTATTTTAGTTATCCCAAGTAACAAAAGCGAATCTAAAAAGGGGATATTAGATATCTAATAGACTTCGATTTGATTGTCTACCATAAGAGTAACATTGCCCCCAAGCTATCTTCAATAACGCTTATAGATAGTCTATAGTAAAGTGGGCACAACCTTGTAACTATTCATAAGTCTCCCTCTAGAAACCACGAATAGACAGAGCTAAGAATTAAACATTTTCAAATAGTCTTAAGGCATTCTTCTAGAGTCTTTCTATACTATTTATAGACCACGATATGCACTAGTAGATGGTTAATAGATAAGCTTGAGAGCTAAACAGAAGTATTTACCTGAGAAGTTTTAAAACCAAATTAACTCAACCGTGCCAACCTTAAGAAAGATTTTAATAGAAATAGACAACGATACGTATAATGGCGCATATCTCAAAAGAATAATGCTAAGGTAATATTACAAAATGGCGTGACAAATTTCTAACTTCTTATTTCATGCGCCTAGTTTTCATCGGCCAATACTGATACTTAAACTTGCAAAACTTGGTGCGGATGAAAGTCTCTCGCTGAATTTGTGTAAAACTCTCTTTAAATAAGAGCGCCCGCTTGAAATGTAATATTTAATAAAATATTAACCAAATATAAAAATATAAAAAAAAAATTATTGTGTTTATATGTTTAAGCCATTTGTTTCATTCATAATATAGTATATTAAAAAGTATAGGACGATTTGTTACAGAGAATATATTCATAAAAGTACAAAAACAAGCCAAAAAATAGTTCGCTACAATAATTTCACAAAATATTAGGCAGTAAAAATGGCGTCTAGTTAAACTTGTCTAGAAAAATGATTTCTTTAAAACAAACTTTCTAAAGAATAATCTGTAGTATAGCTCTAGTAAATGACAAGACTATTTTTACTTGTTGCAAACCAAACTTCCTAGTCGAGGAATAAACTGGTTTATGAGTGGTTTAAGATTACCTATAAACTGCCATTTTTGTATACTGTTTTAACTTCTCACAGTATTTCTAGACATCAATCAGAGGACTGGCATTTTGAGTGCGTTGTGTATCATTTTGGATGGATTAATGCAGAACGAATTCAAGAAGTTACCTTCTTAAATAAATTTGTTTTTTATTTGTTGACAATATGAAATAATGTAATGGTATAATCGCAATTTCGCGCCGCCGGCGTGCGCGCGTGCGGAGTAGTCGCGAGACGCACGTCTTGACATGTTGAATTGTTTGGTGTATCCACGGTTCACGCGGCCGATTTGTAGCAGTTTTAACGTGTTATGTTTAGTTTTATCAGTGTATTTGAAGAGGGCGGAAAGTTTATTTTTTGTGGATCGTATTAAATTAGGTAGATATATCTAAATTATCATATTCGTACCTATCTGTATAAAGTTTCCCCGATTTCTAAGAATGAACATTTGACACGCATTGTTTATTTATTTATAGGTAGATGGAACCATTTCGTAATTAAAATTATTGTTTAATCTTTATTTATTATTTTAATAATCTTACCCGCTTAATTCATGAGTCGCAATTCAGAATCGGAACTTCTTTTGCTCCTTTTCTGTATTTTCTTCTATTTTCAAATATTTGCTGACTCTCCGACGAAAGCCACCAGATCTTTTAATTTGTTTTACTGTCTCCATTGCATAAAGCCAGCTGATCTAGTAAAATTGCACTTATTTACACTATCTTTAAGCAAATAAACACTGGAACCACTATTTCACTAACATATTATTAGACTTACTGAAAGATATCTACAAAAGTAGTTTATGTAGACTTTAGTCTTTTTATAAACAAACATAAGAGTACCACTAGCTAATACGGAATATCTGTAGGAAGTTAAATCTTAACATTTACCATCTTATCTAATAAAATACTGGAAAATAGGTACCTTTAGGCTTTATTAACTATTTATAGAACAATATGTCCTAAGATAATCGTCATACCTAGAAATGTACTTAAAATACGTGTTCTATAGATCAAATCATCTAAAAAAAATCAAATATGAGAAAAGATACACTATAAGGATACTTTTTCTTCATAGAAACCATTTATAGAAAGCCCCTATCTAAAAATAAACTGCGAATAGACTATCAATAGATAAATTCGTTTTAAGCCTTCAGGCCCATGTTACTTGGGTATGTTGATGTGACATTACAATTTCCAAGGTCATTATGGGATGCAACCTGTGTGTGTACTTTTGCCACAACACAAAACATAAAATCATACCAGCATAGCGGGCGCGGCCGCAGAAAAAGTTGCCAGAAACAAACAACTTCATTCCGGTCGCCGTAGAAATTACCATGGTGCAAAGAGGCCAAAAAGCTCGCTAGGGATCTGGATGCTTAGCAAAGTTGCCCATCGCTAACGCTTAGTAGCGTATCGTAGTTTTCCCTCTCTATCACTCTTTCGTACAAACAGCAACACAGCTAGGTATACACTTCAGAAATTGGAAATATTGCATGAAAGAGAATCACGCTTACAGTCACATGTCAATTACATAGGAATGTTGAGCCACTTGGCAAAGGATGCAATTTAGTCGTGTAATATTATGGGTTCGGTATTTTTCGTTAGTAGGCACGATCACGACATTTCCGATGGTCCCCGATGATGTCATCGAATCTTTGTTGCGTCAAAATTTCAGTATTTGAAAACTAGTTGACATAATAAAAATTCCTTCGTCTGCGAAAATTAAGAATTAGCTATCGGCCATTTATTAAACGCTAGATGTCGTTGTTCCTAGTGGAAACTGGATAACGACAGTTCTTCATAGATTTGTCTAAAACCGTTTAGCAATTTATAGTCCAAGAGCCAGTGAACCCTGAGAGTAACGGTCTTCCTGTAAGGTTAGAAATTTGTATACTAACGGTTTATAGAATTCTAAGAGCAATAGCCATGACCTGGCAGGCGTCAGCCCTGCACGTCATCAGGCCCTTTATTTTTTGAACTGTTAAGTAAATTGGATTTCAAAACTTGTTTCTGTAAGTTTGAAAAAATTAAAGGATAAAGTTAATTTATTGTATATCTTAAAAAAAAATTGACAGGCGATTACAATAAGCAGAAGTATATGACAGGTCAATTAGAAAATGCACAGTTGATGAGGTAAAATAAACTTCATCCTGTATACTCGAAATTTTTATGTGTCTTCAAATAAACGTCTCGGAGTAAGTATGTGCAATGCCAGGCGGTTTTGAACAGCATAAGACCTTGCCAGGCGAGGAGACAGTTAAGTAAATTGGGTTTCAAAACTTGATTCTGTAAGTTTGAAAATTTAATAGGATAAAGTTTATTTATTGTACATCTTAAAAATAAATTGACAGGCGATTACAATAAGCAGAAGTATATGACAGATCGAATAGAAAACGCACAGTTGATGAGGTAAAATAAACTTCATCCTGTATACTCGAAATTTTTAAATGTCTTCAAATAAACGTCTCAGAATAAATAGGTATGTATAATGCCAGGCGGTTTTGAACAGCATAAGACCTTGCCAGGCGAGGGGACAGTTAAGTAAATTGGGTTTCTTAACTTGTTTCTGTAAGTTTGAAAATGTAATAGATAAAGATTATTTATTGTACTTACATCTTTAAAAAAAATACAGGCGAGTAATCGCTAGTTAGTCGCTAGTAGTAGTAGAGTAGTTGCTAAGGGCGTGCGATTGAGAGGTGCAACTGTCCCCTCGCCTGGCAAGGTCTTATGCTGTTCAAAACCGCCTGGCATTGTACATACTTACTCTGAGACGTTTACTTGAAGACATTTGAAAATTTCGAGTATACAGGATGAAGTTTATTTTACCTCATCAACTGTGCGTTTTCTATTCGATCTGTCATATACTTCTGCTTATTGTAATCGCCTGTCAATTTATTTTTAAGATATACAATAAATAAACTTTATCCTATTAAATTTTCAAACTTACAGAAACAAGTTTTGAAACCCAATTTACTTAACTGTCTCCTCGCCTGGCAAGGTCTTATGCTGTTCAAAACCGCCTGGCATTGCACATACTTACTCCGAGACGTTTATTTGAAGACACATAAAAATTTCGAGTATACAGGATGAAGTTTTATTTTACCTCATCAACTGTGCATTTTCTAATTGACCTGTCATATACTTCTGCTTATTGTAATCGCCTGTCAATTTTTTTTTAAGATATACAATAAATTAACTTTATCCTATAAATTTTTCAAACTTACAGAAACAAGTTTTGAAATCCAATTTACTTAACAGTTCAAAAAATAAAGGGCCTGATGACGTGCAGAGCTGACGCCTGCCAGGTCATGGCTATTGCTCTTAGAATTTCATAAACCGTTAGTATACAAATTTCTAACCTTACAGGAAGACCGTTACTCTCAGGGTTCACTGGCTCTCCAGCTATTACTCATGTTTTCTTCAAATCGGATGCCATGATTTATCTGACATTAATAGGCGAGGTATTTTTTCACGTCAAGATATTTTTACAAATAGCCATGTTATCGGGCAATTTTAAATTATTTTTTTAATTGACAGAGACAAATGCTATTGCTATCTTTATTATCATTCGTCACATCTTAGTTGTTGTTACGTTAGTTCAATACTTATGTAACCTTTGTGGAAATATGGTAGATAGACGTTTGACGTCTACCTATAATCCTTTAATCTGTCAGTAAGCCATACAAATGTTAAATAGAGACTTGATAGTTTCTGGCTGAAATACTATCTTTGAAAAAATATCCGACAGTGACAGCCGTTGAAAGGAAAATGAACGAAAATTTCTATATAGCAGCTTAGCAGTCAAATTACCGGGTCTGAAGTTAGCACAGAACTAAAGCGCTAGCGCGGATTCTAACTTTATGACCGTAGCAATGCTCGCCCCATTGGTCAGCAGAGTTCGGCCGAAGTCGTGATACCAGTCTCATAAGATTTCGGAACCCGATTTGTATTATTCGACCAAGTTGCGAACAGTGTGAACAATCAACATTCCCGTGTATTATTTAATTTGAAGTTGACATAATATCATCATCAGCCTATGATAGTCCACTGCTGGACGTAGGCCTCTCCTATTAACTATGCGTATAGACGCATTAGGAGGTAAATGCCCATAATCGCCACGCTGGGCAAGCGGATTGGCGATCGCAGTAATGTGTCCACTATGATGACGCTGCTGCCCATCATCAATATTTTGTCAAATAATATAAATATATTTATCTCTTTCATTTTCTCTCTGCTCTCTCTTTAATGGTCAGT
The DNA here is from genome assembly GCA_025490895.1 of Thaumatotibia leucotreta. NCBI lineage: Eukaryota > Metazoa > Arthropoda > Insecta > Lepidoptera > Tortricidae > Thaumatotibia > Thaumatotibia leucotreta. Next base: position 31,176 of record JALPQI010006264.1, read on the forward strand.
TAGGAGTGTCGCTGTTTGTACTAGTACGACAAACACAGTTAGCTGCCTATCGTTTACGATTGACGATTAATCGTTAGCGATTGGCAACTTGTCTAAGCACCCTGGCGTACTACCGCGAAAATCGAAATTCGTAAATTCGGATTTGGAAATTCGCGATAGGACCGCTGCTGGGGCGGCGTCTAGTCGTCTACACGATAGAGGCGGTGATCCTCGTTCCGGCTTTCCCGCCTTTGACTAAATAATAGCAATGTTTGCACATGACGGAATATCGACATAGGCGCTTGTACGCAAATATTTTATGTATGAAAAAAAAAACTTATCAAGGCATTTTTTTATAAAAGTATTGTTTATTCAGAAGGTACATTATTTTTACTGGCGTTCCTATTTTAAAGTGGCGGATCTGCCCGTTTTTGGCGTACACTCTGCATCCGGGCCACCTACAATGACCAATAATTTCAAAACTACGGAGGACACTGGCGCTTACATAAATTTTTCAGATACATATGAGTACTGCCTTTACAGGCAAACCGGGCTTAGTGGCCCGGCCAGGTAGACAGGAACACGCGTCAAAATAAATACGCGTGGGTATTTAATTTTCAATATATTTTGACTCAGGCAGAATGGGGAAGACCCTCGCTCCGAGTCGTTTCTGGTGCAAAAGCTCTCTATTGTTATACAACGCGGCAACGCTGCTAGCGTTATGGGCACTTTGGCACCAGGAATGACACGAGGGGTAGGGGGAAACGATTGAAATGTATTTTTATTTTTTATTTAATTGTGTGTTTTCGTGTAGTACCAAATATAAATATATATTTTTAGGATTAGGGTAGTTTAGCCGGTTTTCGGCCAGTTTACCAAAATTTTGAATTTAAAACTATTTTATGAATAGTGCGCTTAACAAATCCAAGTAATGACTATATTTTTAGACTAGAAATATGATGAAATTGTAATTTTTTGATCGAACTTTATGCAATATGATGCATAATGATTTTTTAAGATAATAAATATCAAAAAGCGGCGATTTAGCCGGTTTTCGGCCATTTTTTTTAGTTTTCGACCGCTTAATGATCAGTTCTCGGCCACTATTTATAATTTTAGTAGTGAGTCTTATTCCATAGTCTGTAGGGTTTATTTTTAAATCAAACGAAAACTATATGAATCAATAAATGTATTAGAAATATTAGGAACATTATAAGGAACTTTTATGTACTTAACTATTATTTTATTTATTTATTACTTTGTACTACGTCAGTGGTAAACAAAATGACGGCCCATCTGATGGCATGTGTTACCATAGCATATTGAATTTCTTCTAAAAATCACTTAAAACTTAGTAGGAACTTCTCTTGAATAACATAAAACAAAAACAATATATTAAAATAATGAAAAACCTTTGTCGCTGCTACTCAATCCCGCATCTGCTTTATCATTTGTCTTGCGAAAAGACGACCGACAACACACAATTTGTTTGCCTATTTCCGGCCACTCTGTCAACAGTGGCCGAGAACTCATTATTAAAATCCTGATTTTCGGCCACGTTTTAATCTATGCAATAAATAAACGCGGTATGAAAACTAACATTGTTAAAATTACTTTGGACATGATATTAAATAAAAACATTACATGAATAAAAAAGTGTGGATTTTGTCTGTTTCTTATCGCTTTATTTTTAAGGGCCGATAATTAACGTATGATGCGTCTGTTTTCGGCCGGCATAAACGAACAAGGCCGAAAACTAGCTTGTCATAATCCTGTTCTCGGCCGCCAATTACAAAATATTTAATAGTACGTTTTCATTAAGTATTATTTAGAATACATGTGGCCGCCAGTTAACTACATTAATTAAAATGTATTTAACTTCACATTAAAACACAACATAGCTCACGTATGCTTTTATTTTAGCAAATGTATGCAGTTAAGTCCTACGAAGTTCAAAGCCGTTCTCGGCCGGGCGGCCGAGAACGAAATATTTCGTGAATTTGCATTTAGCTACCCGGCCATCAAATTTTAATAGTTTCTACTTTATATTCCATGAATTTTGATCAAAATATCAATACTTCGACTAATATTCTACACACTTAAACATAAGCAATGTTATAAACAGCAAAGATACAATATTTTTACTCACCTCGAAAAAAATTACTCGCGCAATTTTTTACCTAAATATCTTGGGACATAAATATCTTGGGACATCTTACACAAATCAACCTAGTCCCACGGTAAGCTCAATTAAGGCTTGTGTTGTGGGTACCAGGCGACGATATATATAATAGATAGATACGTATAGATACTTAGATACATACACAGCCATGACCAAGGAACAAACATTTGTGATAAATAAATACACAAAGAATGCCCTCGCCGGGATTCGAACCCGGAACCTCCAGCTTCGTAGGCAGGGTCACTACCAACTAGGCTACGGAGGCTGACAAAACTACCTAAAATGGCAACACATCTACACAGCCTGAATTTTGTCGACGCACTGCCAATTGGAACATTATTAGGCAGCCAGTTTAAAGAGGTGTAGGTGCCAAGTGAAATTACCCGATTAAAGTGTTGTTTTGCATAGATAGGGTAAAGAGTTCTTGTTATTTTCGTTTTACTACGTAGTGGCCGACAACCAGAAGTGGCCGGCGAACCGGCTAAACTATTTATCCTTAAAACCATTACCTTAGGAATAGTTGTTTTCTAAAATAAATAAATAAATTAGTTCCAGTCATTGCACCCCTGTTTTAGAGCTCAATCTTCAGTTCGGCAACCGTTTACTAGTCACAATCTATATTATTAAAATATCAATAAAATCAAATTGTACGGAATAAGAGGTCTCGCAAATGAGTGGCTCGAGAGCTATCTTTCCGGCAGAAATCAGTTTGTTGAGATACCAAAAAAGATCACAAGCAATATTATTACAATATATTACATATAAATCGGTTATGTTATAAGACAAAACGGTGTAGGAGTGCCACAGGGTAGCTTATTATGAAAAACAACCTTGTGGGGACATGATTATTTTTATTCGACGATATATAAAATACATATAAAAATATCCCCATTTTACGTGAAGACATTACAGACAGATAGACAGACTCCATGCTGAACCCTAAAAAATACTTAATTTCAATAAATTTAAAGCACGTGGAATCTTGTCTAGCGGAAGCCAGTGACTGTTAAGTTTTTGAATTTAGAACTTTCTCTTCATTTACAGAAGTTCAAATTAAACGGATGAAGTACGTAATGATAATGAATTACATTAATTACTGTACAACATTTTGTAACCATATAAATCAGTAAGTACTTTAGATGTTCGAAATATTTGAAATACTTACGATTTTATGGCTAGACAGCTACTTAGTCAATTATTTCGACTTTGTCCTCTGAGGATAAAAAACAAAGCTCAAACTCCAAAGGTCATGAAAATGCGTCTAATTAAAATTACCAATCGACCGGTCAGTTTATCTCTCTACTTACCTACCTACTATCAAAACGAATTAGAACGTGATACCTACATTACTTACTACTTTACATCACAGATTAACATTATATCTCAAGGCCGCCGTGTTGCCATGTTATTTTGCTTGATATGAGTTCGACTTTGCCCCGTATATTGAATAACAAGTTCAAAGTCTATAGTCCGATAATAAATACATATAAATATGGGACAGAGTCCAATCGGTTCACTACAATATAAGCGGTTGTGTTGTAAAATCTAAATTTTCTAATCTTGAGAAAATCAATTCGATCTCAATCGTGATCCTGAGTGACTGTGGGGCAACGGTCACACACTAAAGTTCTTATTTATTTATATTTCAGTACTTTAGGAATCATGAGTAAATTTTTCGACGAAGTGCCTATGGATGGCCTGAATAGCAAGAATTACCATCTGGGACATCTTATTAGAGATTGTATGCTTAAAGATCCAGATGCTATTTGTCAGGTAAGTAAGTTACAACCACAAACATCATAAGCATCATCATATTCATCATATCAGCCGAAAGATATCCACTGCCTCTCCCAAAGATTGCCACAATGACCGGTCCTGCGCCAACTGTATTCTACGGACAACCACAAAAAGAAAAAAAAATCTAGAATCTATATCCGTTTTCATACTCCGCGGACTTAATTCAAGTGACAGGTTTGAAATAGGTAATGTTAAAATGTATTAAGAGTTTAAAAATATACTTCACGTTCATATCATACCTATTCCTATTACCTATATGAGATGATACAACGTTAGCTTTACGCCGCTATGGTACATAGGGACTTAGGTACCCTACATGCATCGTACCCTTACCTTACACCCAACGGCTGAAGCACAATGTTATGTTTGACAGCAACTCTCTGTCTTGTCGGAATTCGAATTTCGCGCTAGATCTACAGTTAAAAGGTTCTACCATGTTTTTTTCTTGCCCAAATTCACCTCACCACAAATATACTTTGTCTTAAAACTTTCTGACGATTAAAAAATGTAAATTCCCTCTTCCGAGTCTTCCGATAGTTTTTCGGCCGATAGTATAAATCACACCTCCATGCCTGTGTTAACTCTACAATACGTTTTCAGATCGATGCAGCTACGGGCGAAGAAGAGACGAGGAGATCAGTTCTTCATCGCACCAAGACCCTGGCCAAATGTCTCCGGGACTTGGGGCTAAAACCAGGGGACGTGCTCGCACTGGGTGGTGAGAACCACTTGGACCTCCAGATTCCGTTCTACGCAGCGCTCATGAATGGGTACCCTATTAGCGGCGTTGACCCGTTCTTCAAATTTGGTAAGTCTTGCTATTATTAAATTTTTCTCTTCTTAAAAGGAAATGTTTGCTCGACTATTGCAAGTTACAAACTTACTTAGAGTAGGTAGGTACTTTAGTAGTTCCCGAGACATGTCTCATCGCATGTATGCGACAGACAAACAAGCTGAAACTAAACACCTAAGATTAGTGCATAATCTGACTACTTACATTTAGTAATCAGTTATCTTTCCGTAAATAAATAAATTAATGTGTAACATATTGTTTGATATCGTATCTCTATAATCGAGGTCATTGATAGGTGCCTTACTCATTTTAATCCTTAAGCTGTTTATCTGTCTTATTTGAATGAAGCGTATCTGCTACTTAGGTACAATTACCTGCTGATTACCTGAGAGCCTTGATTGACGTGACGTAACGTAAATAGCAATACTTAAACTTACTACAATGTAGCTAAATAAATTCGAGATACGTAGCTTTTATGAGCCTACATGAGGTCATTAATAGGTGCCTTACTCATTTTAATCCTTAAGCGTTTTATCTGTCTTATTCGAATGAACCATATCTATTTACTGATGTAGGTACAATTACCTTAGGTAGGTATGTACTCATTCGAGAGCCTTGACGTGACGTTACATAAATAGCAATACTAATACTTACTACAATGTAGCTAAATAAACTCGACATAGGTAGCTTTTATGAGCCTACTTGAGAATAATAGATATTACATAGTTGGTATTACTCGTGGGCGAAAATTACATTGTCAAATTAAGGGAGCCGTATTATTTCAGAGGAAATCAAGCAGTTGTTCCAACAAGTTCTGCCCAAGATCGCATTCTGCCAGCAGTCCTCGTACGACGACTATAAAAAAGCCGTGGATGCCTTAGGCCTCGACACGAAGATAGTGACGTTCGACGGCACCGGGAATACTATGGCCAAGCTGGTACAACCGTATGCTAACGACAAGACGATAGATGATGTTGAGTAAGTGTTGACTAGAATAGAAGCTTAGCCAAGTTGCCAACCGCTAACGCTTAGTAGCGTATCGTAGTTTTCCCTCTCTGTCACTCTTTCACATTAGTGCGACAAAGTCAGTTAGCTGCCTTTCGTTTACGATTGACGATTAAGCGTTAGCAATTGGCAACTTATCTAAGCACCCTGATGTTTACTATTCTGGCCGCTTCAAAGTTTGTATGAGACCAAGTTGGCAGTGATCGATCACTGAGTGATCGATCACGCATTAACTCTGCAATGCCCGTGCCATTACTGACCCGAAGCTAAACTTGTTTGATTTTCTATATGGGAAGCGCGACGTCAGACCGAGGCGTCAAAGTGTTTATCCCAGTAAAACGAATTTAGTAGCCCTATTGGAAACTTCGAAATTCGTAAGTTTCAGGCATCTATATCTATCACACCGATAACGCTTTCAGTGAAGTGATATACATCGATGCTGGATTGGCAGACTTTATCCACTCACAATTCCTTTAAGTAACTGTGCTTACCAGCTGTCACTCTTATTTTACATAGGATAAAGCTCAACTAAAATTATGGTTGTGTGAAGCTATCACTTTCGCTGACAGTGAAAAAGTTGAGCACCCCGCCTGTCGACGTAGTGTCACCGAAAGCGCTAGAGATTATGAGTACTTGATAATGTTCTTCTTTTCTAGGGTAGCTGACTTCGACACCGACAAAGTGTTCGCGTTCCTCATCAGCACCAGTGGCTCGACTGGGCACCCCAAAGTCGCGGCCGTCAAGCACCAACCGGCCCTTCATATAGTCAAGTTGCACGAAAAGCGCGCCACTAAGTAAGAACTCTATATTTCTCTGGGTTAGCGACAAAACTCTCATTAGTTCGATAAAAAGCCTCATGGTACATGATGAGACACCTCAGTAGCCGTAGCCGAGTTGCCAATCACTAACGCTCAGCAGCGTATCGTAGTTTTCTCTCTTTACCATTCTTTCATATTAGTGCGACAAAGACCGTTAACTAGTTGCCTTTTGTTCACGACTCACGATAGAGCGTTAGAGATTGGCATCTTGGCTACCAATCTTTATAACCAAGATCAGATTGAACTGATTCAACTAATCTGGAGCGCAAACTTGTAGAATTACTCCAGATTTCAGTGTAGTAAATCTAGCCTGGTTCGGTCCTAGTTAGGTTTGTATGAGTGCTGTATTTTCCTCAAATAACCAACCACCAGGCCATCCTATAGCTTCCGCTTCCTGCCTGCAGCATAGAGACAATTATAATAGAGCCAATGAAATTCCTAGGATTTTGTTGTAATAACTACGTATAATTTTATTTTGTACGATCGATACATTGTTTTTAGAGATTTCACTTAATAGAACTGCATCATCTAGCATGGGCAAAGGAAATAAAAATTAATACATACAACATTTTAATTATCACTTTAGCTGTAGGTATACACTAGATGGACTAGCATCCATCTTCTCGCAGAACCGTAGACATTCCATTCTGACAGCCGACCATCGCCCGGCAATCAGATCGCATTCTAGTGCTGATGTCACCTGATGTTATGGTATAGATGAGAGACTCTGCATCTAAAACTAAGAATAGCACCGAAATATTCTGCCATGTCTATAAAATTGTAACTAGGCGTCTGAAACGCTGGAAAAAATACCTAGAAATAAATGTGATGAATTAAAATTATTGAAACTTTTCCCAGGATTTTGAGACCGGCTCTGAATCTGTCGGCCGTGCAGTGGGTGTCGGCCTTCTACAACACCGTGAGCATGCCGACACAGAACCTGATCAAGGTGCAGACCTCGGCGCCGGCTACTGTCGAACATGTTATTGACATTATCAATAAGTACAGGGTAAGGAATATTTCACTCTCAAAAAATAGTTAACTATAACATACTTACTAATCTCACTATATCCTCTTATATCCGCCGACGACACCTTGGACAAAAGAAATTCTATTAAACATTCACAGGCTACTGTCTACTGTTACTGTCTGGGTAGAAGCCTGCTATATAGTACATACCTACCTACTAAGATTTTTGCAATCCCGGTAAAGATTAATCGGATAATAGACCCAGTAGCGTTGAAGTAAAACGACTCTCGCATAAATACGTTATATCACGTTTTTGCAAAATTGATTACCACTTAATTACTACTTATTGAGGAACCTAAAAAAACGGCAGCTAATTTAAATTGTAAGCACAAGTACCCTTGAAAAAATCGCACGTTTTTAGGGTTCCGTAGCCAAAATGGCAAAAACGGAACCCTTATAGATTCGTCATGTCCGTCTGTCCGTCTGTCCGTCTGTCCGTCTGTCACAGCCAATTTACTCGGAAACTATAAATGCTACAGTAACGAAATTTGGTAAGGGTATGTGTTGTATGAACCGCTACAGGATTATGATACTAAATTGTAAAAAAAACCATTGGGGTGGGGGCCCTCCATACATGTAACTGGGGGATAAAAAAAATTTTTTAGTTGTGTATAAGCGTGTGGGGTATTAATAGAAAGGTCTTTGAAAATGATATGAAGGTTTATACATTTCATTTTTATTTAAGCAAATCATTTTCGAGATATCAGCTCTCAAACTATGAAAAATGTGTCCCCCCCCTTTATTTTTTAAACTACGCGATATAAAATTCTAAAAAAAATATATGTTATGCACATTAATAAACTCTATCAACGATTTTTGGTTTGATTAAATTACTTCCTATAGTTTTTGAAGTAGGTTGATTTAACTGTATTTTTTTAATAATAAATTGATAATGGTACGGAACCCTTTGCGCGCGAGTCCGACTCGCACTTGGCCGGTTTTTTAAATTTACAGACAATTTATTTTAAATAAGCAAGATTCCTACATTCCGCCAGCCTTCAGGCACGGAGCTCGAGCCTGTTTTTTATTTGTAAATATTTGTTAAAGTGTAGTAGGTATTTGTAGATATAGTTTTATTTCCTTAGTTTTAGTTTATTTTGTTCTATTTTTCTTTGTATATTTAATTAATAAAATAAGCAAGATAATTATGAACACTCGTCTGCTTTAACCGCCATGTTTAATGATCTTACGATGCTTCTAGCCAATCTCAACGATGAGCACTCCTTCGATCATGCTCCGCATCCTGCAGCTGAAGCATGAGAAGCCTTGCGACCTGACCTGCTTCGACTTCATCATCCTCGCCGGAGCTTCTACTCATAGAGAATTCCTCGTCGATCTGAAGGTTTAAAATTGTTATTGAGTTTCCACCTCATCAATCTCATCATGCATTTTGAGACATTCTCTTCTTTACTAACTTCTAATCACTAGGTACGCAAACAACCTCTTATTTAAATGAGAGTTCCTCGATAGCATAGTATCCAAAATCAAAATGCCCCTAACCTTCTGAACACACACACATACTCATCAGGATTATCAAATTGTCAGGCACTTTACATCATTCGACTCAGCACATGATTGGTGTAACAGTTTGTCGTTGTCTCCACGACATAAATTCGCCTTTTACTTTTATAAATACAGTTAGTTAAAGGTGGAAAGTCTATCTCATGGCGACATACTGTCGAACCAATCATGTGCTATAAACCTACAGTATTTGTATTTCGTCATTTTTATTAACTTTCTGTTTCCATCATACCTGCAATAAGCACTTCTTGATTTGCAGGCGGCACTCCGACCAGACGCGCTAATAATAGAAACCTACGGACAGACCGAGTGTCTGGGCCCCGTGCTGCAACCGGCACCCCACGGACCTCTCGGGAACTGCGGCACCGAAACTCCCATCAACAAGCTAAAGGTACGTTTGGGTCATACAGCATTCGCGCTAACGGGCGTCTTTCCTCGGGACATTGCGAAAGTTAACGGTTCTGGAACATACAAATTAGGTTTTGACTACATAATTCTAAAGAACCAGAAGCCACCTGCGTATCGGCTTGTATTCGTCCAACAAGAAAATTAGGGTTCTGGAGCCCTTAACTTTCATATGTCCACAGGCTTTCCTGTGGACATATGAAAGTTTGTTAGTTATGTTAAGTATAACCCAAGTCATAGAAAAAAATCACGACATTGGTCTAAGGCTACCGACACCGACGGAGTGCAAAAACATTCGTGCGAGAGGGAGTTTCGATATCGGATTTCCTATCCAATTGATGGAATCGCTCCCAACAATAGTGGCCAGGCTGCAAAAGTACCTACTCTTTAAGCTAAGAAGCTATGATAGACAATCTAACAAACTTCGTTCTGATTTGATAACAGTGATTTGATGTTTTCCATAGATGTATCTACGTAGTTTTTATTTTGAATTTGTTTACCTTTGTTTTCAGCTAGTGGACCCTGTGACCGGAGAAACAATAACGGAACCGAATGTTCCCGGGGAACTATGGACCAAAGGACCCAGATTTACAGTAAGTTATTCAAGTATATGGAGTGCGTATCGGAAACTCGAGGCCTTCTCGTGGCTACCCATTTTTGCACCTCCTTGAGGTTTTAAAAAAATTAGACAACCCGATTTTCCAAATCTGGAGTTGGGCTCATTCAAATGTTCCCAAAAATATTTTCCATAACGTCACCTTTTCTGTACCTATGAACTTACTATAAGCTATGAAATATTATGACATTATTTTTTAATATTCAGTATCTATCGAATCAGCTAGCGATTCTGATTTGAATGAGCCCAAGCAAGTCCGAAATTCAGAATAATTAGGGTTTTTTTACTTACGTACGTCCTTACTGCTACTTTTCAGGAGTACTACAACAATCCGGAGGAAACAGCTCAAGCTATAACGCCGGACGGCTGGTACAAGACCGGCGACCTGATGAAGAGGGATGAGAACGGATTCTTCTTCTTCGTGGAAAGGTTGAAGATGCTCATCAAATTCCGGTCATACCATGTAAGATTTTTCTAGACGTACGATACCCTATCATCAGTGTACGAAACTTAACTGACAGGATCTGGTGATATGCAATGATTGTCGCAAAAGAAAGGGATATGAGTTTAATCCCCGAATAAACCTATCCATTGCTTAAAATTATCACCTACCTCTTATCAAATCGTCAGTCAAAAAAGGCTGTCCTTTTAGCTAACACTTAATTGGCTGGCACTGCTAACTTGGGATTGAAAAATCAGGCCTAAAACAGGCAAAATAATAGAGTATTTAACTTTCTTATAGGTAGGACTTATTTAGAGTATCAAAATCTCACTCCGGTTTTCTTCACAGGTCGTCCCTATGGAATTAGAAGGGGTGATATTGAAACTTGACGGAGTACAGGAGGTGTGCGTGATCGGCATCCCTAACCCTGTGGACGGAGAGTGGCCGGCGGCGGTGGTCGTCAGGAAACCAGGGGCGACCGTCACTGCTCAGCAGATTAAGGATATTGTTGCCAGTAAGTTCCCATGGAGTTAGAAGGGGTGATACTAAAACTTGACGGAGTACAGGAGGTGTGCGTGATCGGCATCCCTAACCCTGTGGACGGCGAGTGACTGGCGGCGGTGGTCGTCAGGAAACCAGGGGCAACCGTCACTGCTCAACAGATTAAGGATATTGTTGCCAGTAAGTCGCCATGGGATTGGAAGGGGTGGTACTGAAACTTGACGGCGTGCAGGTGTGCGTGATCGGCATCCCTAACCCCGTGGACGGAGAGTGGCGGGCGGCGGTGGTCGTCAGGAAACCAGGGGCGACCGTCACTGCTCAACAGATTTATTTATCATTTATCATTTATTTATTAAATTGCACTCATGAACAACATATGTAACATGAACCCTGATGGGCGTAGCAAATACATTTACATTAATTGTTATCTATATAGTATCTACATAACAGGTGTTAAATACCTACTACATTGGTACTTGTTGACAAAACTTAAATTATTATTACTATGGCAAGAAACATTATTGCCAACTTATATTACAACTAATGCTAAGCTTATGTTCATTAATTTTTATACATCTATTCATTATAAAAATAAAATACTTAGATCTGGGACTTATGGTATGAATATTATAAACTTGGTGTAGATAAGGTAGAAAGGCGCTATTGTTATTTATCTTCTAAAAATTCGTCTACAGAATAGTATGCTTTATGAACCAGCAGTTGTTTCAGTTTATTTACGAATTTGTTATAATGTTTCTGCAGATCGGATGACACTGGGTAGGTTATTGTAAATAGTAATGGATCTGTAGTATGGGCCTTTTTTATACATTTCTATTTTTGGTTCGGGTAGAGCTAAATATTGGTTTCGGCGGGGATTTTTATAAAACTCAAACAGATGGATATGCTTGTGTACAAATTTTGCTGTTTCTAATATCGACGCTGGAAAGGAGAAATTGGATAAGCGACACAGTGCTTACTTTACAGGAGAGGCAAAAAAACCGCCGAGATTTTGGAAAAAAAATCATTAAAATGAATTAGCAGGCCAAATCAAATAATTGAAGCATTATTTATGGACATAAATATGTTTTCTATGTGATTTTTTAATTATTTAACGTATTCAAGTGTTATTTAAGGATTTACTGTCGCTTAAGCAAAATGGTCGGAAAAATTGATTCAGGTAAAATTATCTAACCAACACGTTGTAAAAGAAATAAGGAAGGTAAAAAAGTCCACCCGAGACTTACATAACAAATTCATCATGTTAAAATTATCTAACTGCCGATGTGGCTTATTTTATATTCGGGTAAAAATATATAAATTGAAAAAAATAGCATAAATATATCAGTAAGAAATATCCACATACTTAAAATGAGAAACAATTTTAGACTTCATAGTCAGTCATTTCAATTACAAGAGTAACATTCCGTTACTAGTAAATGAATTATACTTAGACGTGAAAAAAGAAAGACACTGTTTTAGGTATTTTTATAACTTTATTCCAAAAAGTAGTTAAGTATGTGAGTAAGTAATAGTTATTGTTAAGTATTAAAAACAAATATATTTTGTTTTACTATTTGAGATAATTTCTCTTTATTTTAAAACATGCAAAATCAACAAGGATAACTCGTTATTGAGCCGACAATAGTTAGTACCTACCTACAAACGAGGCACTTGAAAACTATCTACTTTTAACAACCGTACCTGTTGGTATGTTTATCCACCGTATTACGTTATGATAAGACTTAAAAAATAGTTTTAGTTAGTACCTATTTCTTTTTTTATTTTTATTTATAAAAGTTCCAAAAACATTTTATTTAACGCATAGTAACAATTGACAGGACAACCCCTCTGCCAAATGTTTCTACATAACGTGACAAAGAATAAAATAGCAGACACTTATGTATGCAAATTATTTGTAACTATTTGACTGACATTTCATTCATGCAAGTTAGGATAAGTGTCAGTAGTATTCTAATGTAAAAAGGGATTCTTAGGTAAAAAGGGATACCTAAGCAACAAATGGTTCATAAATAAATGTAGGGGTAAAAGTGGATAAACGCCAATTCGTTCAGATATCATCGTCAAGTAATAATGTCCAACCGTCTTAAATTTTAAATTAAGATAAAGGTAAATTGTCCAAACGACATAAGAACATATAATACAGTCAGGTAGAAATAGCTAACCCACAAGTGATGATTAGTTGTTACACAGCAAAAATATCCAAGTAAAATTTAACCTGTCATGACAAATAGGTAAAATAATCCAAGATTCATTATGTTGAATTATATTTTATCTAATCTTCATTTTCTTAAAAGTTGTCAAAAACCAAGTCGTTTAGTAATAAAAAATGATCGAAAGTTCTCTAAATCACCGATGGGATAAGCGACACAAAAGTTGTCAGATGGATACAAAACCTAGCTCATTCGACGCAGAAAAATTCGCCGATTCTAACGGTGTATATAACTCAATATCTTCAAAAGTGTCGCTTATCCAATTTCTCCTTTCCAGCGTCGATATGTAAATTGAGGGGAATGTTAAAACTTGGAGTCGGATGAAATGTGGTTTACAGCTTGTGGTTTTCCGGATATTTGCGATGATACGTATACATTTTTTCTGCATAACGAATGCGTCATGTGCATCTACACTGTCTCCCCAAAGTAGGACGCCATAACTTAGTAGGGAGTGAGCGTATCCATAATATGCTGAGAGAGCACAAGGTTCATTAGTATTCATTTTCAAGATTCTAAGTGCAAAAATGAGGGATGATAGTTTGTTTTTTATTCGAGACACATGTTGTTTCCAGTCTAAGTGAGTGTCTATTGTGAAACCTAGTAATGTTGAATCCGGTACTTCGTCTATACAGGGTGTTTTTTTTTCGACCGTTCAAATTCTACGTAGTGAATGTGTAGGTCATACTCACCAACTTTTACTATTGGGACAAAGTCGAAATCGCGAAAAAAAAATCAGCTGTTTCATACATTTCGGCCGGCGTAATGCCGCCAATTTGTATGAAACAGCTGATTTTTTTTTCGCGATTTCGACTTTGTCCCCATAGTAAAAGTTGGTGAGTATGACCTACACATTCACTACGTAGAATTTGAACGGTCGAAAAAAAAACACCCTGTATTTAGTAATGTAGTTATTTTGCCCAATTCTATTGGATGTTTTTGATGGGGCCTGAATTGAATGGCTTTCGTTTTTTTACTGTTAATTAACAAATTGTGTTCTTCTAACCAGTTGACTATTGTATTATATGTTTCGGGTATGTGATAGTTTGCGTCATTACTTGTAGGACATTTAAACAGGAGTGAAACATCGTCTGCGAACATGATGCATGTGTGATTAGTTGTTTTAGCCAGATCATTAATATATATCAAAAAAAGCACGCATCCGAGCACACTTCCTTGGGGGATTGAATTATTTACAATTTTGGGGGTGGATTTGAACGTCTGTAACTGTTTTAATTCTTTATCATATTGATCAATTGTACATATTGTTTTCTGTCTTGTAAGTAAGACTTAAGCCAAGCAAAAACTGGACCACGGATACCTAACTTGTATAATTTCTGTAGAAGTACGGGATGTGAAACCCGATCATATGCTTTAGACATATCTAGTAATAACCCAACTCCGTAAGATTAAGGATATTGTTGCCAGTAAGTCGCCATGGAATTGGAAGGGGTGATATTGAATCTTGACGGAGTCGGAGGTGTAGGTGTAGGTGGAGGGGACACCATTTTTTTTCTTCTAGAGCGATTATCTCCGAGGTGGCTGTGGTAGTCAGGAATCCAGGGGCGACGGTCACTGCTCAACAGATTAAGGATATTGTTGCTAGTGAGTGGTGGTTATGGGTCTATGTAACCGTAATGGTATGGCCTAGCCATGACGATCGACAGCAACCGAAGTTACTAACCATAAAATTGATACAAAATAATGCAATAAGTAGGCGTGTGGCGATCAAGTTAATTTCTTAAACTGGATAGAGCTGTATTGAAGTCTTGCCGAAAAATATGTTTTTTTTCTAAAGTTTATCTTTTGTTGCCATTTTGTTTGGCCGTTACATCATTCGTTAAGTTGTGTACGATTTCGATGGAATAGGGAGTCACTCACTACACGACACGATAGAACACACTTTAGGGACTTTGACAAACGGCCTAACAAGGGTTCAAAATTTTTTTTGATATTTTATTACAGGTACACTATCAGAACACAAGCAGCTGCGCGGCGGCGTGGTGTTCGTGGACAAGATCCCGCTGACCTCCACCGGGAAGGTCGCGAAGGCCAAGGTCAAGCAGTTGGTCCAGGATGCCCAGCAATAGCCTGCCAACCAGTGTCCTTACCTTCAGCTGGCAGCGAGAACAAACTGTGTAAACTGGACCAAAGTTACTCATTCAACCAACTAATGAGTTTTTGGTGGTTTTAAATTTAATATTTAAATGAGATTATATTTATTATAGAGTTGTTTAAGTACCTGAAAATAAGCTATCATATCAGAAAAAAATAAATATTTTGTATGCAATTATGGAAAAATTGTTTTATTGATTTTGATGGGATTTACAGTGTGAAGACGTATGAGAATAATGATTCGTTCAACATGGAGTACATTTATAAAGTACTTTGTTTAATAGAATATTGCACTGGCAGCCCGGTAGGTGTTAAATTTTGAAGTAGGTATGACTGGATTTAATTTTGAAACCAGAGGTTAACACGGGAAAACTTCGATTCATCCTCCTGCCGCCCAGAGACCTATCAAAAGGTCTTCTCAAACAAAATAAACTCTATTCTATTTCCTACACTATTAATTCAAAATTCTTTGGCTAATTTTATTGTCTGGGCGGCAGGAGGTTAGATATATGTTTCATAGTTTTTCAAATAAGAAACTAAACATTAATAAGACGGCGATGGTGTCATGCCTGTCTGTTGTCACGTGCAGTGGGATAGAATTACATGTAAATATGGTCATTCATAAGTCGTAATATTGATAAAATCTTTGTTTATAGGTATCACATAAATTCTAAGATGACGAATATTTATTTATTTATTGAAACTTTATTGCACAAACGAAAATCTTAACGTACAAAAGGCGAACTTAATGCCAAGGGTATTCTCTACCAGTCAACCTTAAGGCAAAGCAGAGAAGGAATATTCGAATGACTACCTACCTGAATTCGAATAAAGATATGGATATGACAATGACAACAAGACCGAAGAGCTGGCGACTTCCTCGCACAACGAATCCTTCGCATCAGTAATGCGAATATTGCGATAGGTACAGCGAGGAAATTTAGATTTAATATATATGTAGGTACATAAATTGTAGTTATGACAACAATGGTTCATATTGACAAGATTAAAAATAATTAATTAATTATTTAAAATATTGCATATGTAAAATGAGTGCTTTGTAGTTAACAAACGAATTTAGTCTTTATTAAAGAATATAATACTCTAAGAGTCTTGGTGGTCATTTAGGATACTATTCAAGCAATGTACTTATTGTACTTAGATAACTAAATTAGTAATATGTATAGTATGTAATAAAATATCATCAATCATTATAATTATGACCTACATATTAGAGATGAGCCAGACCGGCATCACATTATCATGGGCGTGCATTATGCCGCGCTCCCGTCAAGTCAACCGTCATCCATCCCATACGTCAAGTATCTAGCCATTTTAAAAGTTAGGTTATATTACCTACTTACACAGGTCGCCTATGTTTAATTATATGAAAACTATTCTATTTTAGTAAATTTTCGACATAAGTATATTTGTAGCTAGTAAGATAAACGTTAATTCGTGATGCCTTCGTTTTCGAGACTTCAGAAAATCGCTATTATCAGTTTGGGAGCTGTGGGTGGCGGTTTCGCGTATTATCAATTAAACAGTAAACAAGAGAGAAAATATGGTGTGCATAACTCGTGGACTACAAATTATACTCCTAGTGTGAAATGGGATTCGAACTGGGACCAGTAAGTCTCATAAAGTAACTATTATACCCTGTAAGGTTATTCACTATATTGTACTCAAGACTGTATTTATTACCAGATTTATAAGATGTTACTAGTACCTATTTGCTATTATCCTTATCCAAAATTTACCTTGAGTACCTTATTTAACTCAGAAACAACTAAAAACGAATGAACTAATATTAACACCCCAAAAAGGGGGATGGATATAGATACTTTTCCCGGTTTCTATTGACAATTTGATTCGACAGACTATAAATGGTTAGAGATATCAACTGAGACTTTTATTAAATTATAACTGTTTTTCTATTACCTGTGTATCTGGTAAAAAACCAAGACTTTCTCTTAAATAATCTATTGTAGTGCCTAACATAATTAAGCCTGCTATAAAACAATGGTAAAATCTTTAACGAAGGTTGTACAACCAAGATATTAACTTTACACACCTCTATACAAGTTTCAAAGGTGTAAATTGAATACCTTGGTCTACCAAATACAGATTTTTTTCTTTTTATTGATCAATATATTCAAGTGTGTCACTTATTTTAGTCGGGACCCGAAAGCTATTGTCAAGCCGCCAAAGAGTAATAAACCTGAGGAAGAGAATAGGTACAATGAGGAAATAGAAAAAGCAAAGAGCAAAGCCGTGCGGCACATCATTATGATCCGCCATGGCCAGTACTATGTTGACGGGGTTACTGATAAAGAAAGAGTACTTACGGAACTGGGTAAGTTATTTCAGAGAATGCATAGATGTGAGGATTTTTGATAAAATTCCCACCTTTGTTTGACTAAGTAAGCTCACAAATACACTTATTACGCTTATAATAAATAATGAAAAAGCAATTGAATTTTTTTTTAAGATAAGCTATTAATTATGTGAAGATTTTTGCACCTGGTGTCCTTGTAGGATATGTTTAACAGTGCTTTGTGCACTAATTCGGTAAATATATAATATATGTTAATAATTTCAATAGAATAATATAACTTGCTCAATGCAAGATGAGCTATGTATATATGTATCGCATTAGTGTTTCCATGCTAAATGTGTGTGAAAAAAATTCATTAATAGAATTTCAATTTTCATATCTAAACATCATTGTCTACTAGTAATACAGTATCTAGATTAAAAAAAAATTCTACTTAAGTGTTGACAGTAATTAATGGTAAGAAGGTTTGGTAAAATGTATAACTATGTTTTAGGCAGGGTACAAGCAGATTTGACAGGAAAACGGTTAGCATCCCTTGATATTAAATGGGATCTTTTAATCCGTTCCACAATGACAAGGGCTCAAGAGAC
This sequence comes from Thaumatotibia leucotreta, assembly GCA_025490895.1. NCBI lineage: Eukaryota > Metazoa > Arthropoda > Insecta > Lepidoptera > Tortricidae > Thaumatotibia > Thaumatotibia leucotreta. The sequence goes on from JALPQI010006264.1 coordinate 49,535, forward strand.
GGCCAAACTAATTGCTAAGCACCTTCCGAATGACCTGGAGGTGGTTGACTGCTCCTTGATAGAAGAGGGGGCTCCGATACCACCGGAACCACCTGTTGGCCATTGGAGGCCAGAGCCAAAAGTAAGTCTTTATTATGTTTTTTCGTAATTTAGGATATTTTTTTATCTGCTGATTTACTACTTTATTTTTGTGATCTGAGTGCATAGAGATGCCAATCACTAACGCTAAGTAGCGTAGTGTAGTTTTCCCTCTCTCAAAGACAGTAACATTTCCTTTGCAACTGAGCGATAGCAATTGGCATCTTGGCTATGCTTGAACTATGGGCTACGGTCGGAATGCTTAAGAGAGAATGGATAAAGCTAGCATATCACAAAAATCTTTATTCCTTTGTTAGGGTTGCTTTCTATCTACTAACAAGTACCTATATGTGTTAGTTTTTAGTAAAACGTCCCACTTTGTCGCTTACCATGAAGACGAGATTTCCTTGTATCTTCATATGAATAAACTGACAAAGCGGCTTTATGGCAAACGACAAAGTGGGACGTTTCACTAAACTGACTCATATAATTATTATCACTTAACTATACTTACTCAACCTCGGTCCTCGGATCTACAGCAATCAATTACTGGACTACAGGTATTTCTCCATCAAGTGATTGCAATGCAAATACGGAGGTTAAGTAAGTATTATGGTGATTATGTAATATCTAATATCATCACTTGGAATTGGGACTAGATCTATTTATGTAACAATGCCACATGATATATATTTATTTATTTATGGTATTATGTATTCTTGCACAAATAATAACGGTAGTTTGCACGTATAGCAGTTCTTCCAGGACGGGGCCAGGATCGAGGCCGGCTTCCGGCGGCACTTCTACCGCGCGCCGCCCGACCAACTGCGCGATACCTACACCCTACTCGTGTGCCACGCCAACGTCATACGATACTTCGTGTGCAAGTGAGTGCCGCAGTTCTGGCAGGACGGGGCAGGAGCGAGGCTTCAGACGGCTTCTACCGCGCAGCCCTTTTTTTTTTTTTTTTTTTTGTTTACGGAGTGGAGAATGCATTTACGCATCCCCCCCTGGTCGCGGGTAGACCGTGCAATGGGGGGGTATGTGGGACTCGCCGCTCTCGGGTCCCTCTCCTGCGAGAGGGGGAGAGCAGCCCTACCCACTAGAACTCCACTCCGGCGTTCACCCTCGTAGCCGTTTTGAGGACACCATAGGATCGCCGACGCACTCCACTATGATGCCCTCCGGCGGCCCCGGCTCCCTACCGGGGCACCCGCACTAGGGAGGGGAAGGTCAGAGACGCTTGACCTCCCCCCCGACGACGTGGAACCGTGCAATGCGGTACCCGAACCGCTGGTCCCATTAAGGGTCTTGGCGGACGAACGCTCGTCGCCTGTGACCCCGCCGCCTGCGACGGAGCGGGAGCGCATCTGCCGCGTCCTCCCTCTCTCTCTCGGCTGCCTCCTTCTGTGACATGACCTCTTCGCAGAAGGAGGCTACCGCCCTCCAATTCCTCTCGCTACACAGCATTGAGGCTATGACGCTGTGCAGCGAGAGGTCCATCACGCCGGTCTCCCTTCGGAGGGCCTCCCTTTCCACGGCCCAGCGGTCACACTCCTCTAGAGTGTGCTGGGCCGTGTCGTCCTCCGCGCCGCACTCGTGGCAGCGTGGGTCAGGCTCCCGCCCTATCCTTTGCAGGTAGTGCCCGAAGCAGCCGTGCCCTGACACTACCTGCGCCAGCCTGAATGTGAGGGCCCCCCTCCGCCGGTCCACCCACGCATCCATATTTGGGAGGATAGCCCCTATGGATCTCACTCCATATTGGCTATCCTCCAGGCCCTCCCTCCAGAGCCGCCGCACGCGCTCCCGCGCGGCCCTTGAGGCCCTCTCCATCTCCTCCGCATCCGGGAGCTCACCTCCCCTCCTCGCCTCAGCCCGGAGCTGGTAGCGTTCGGCCAACACCTCTGCATCCAGCTCCCAGGGTGGGGTGTTGGCGAGGAGGCATGCCGCTGCGTGGGAGGTGGTCCGGTATGCCCTCGCCACCCTCTGGGCGATTGCCCTCTGTGGCCGCCGGAGGAGCGCCCTCGTGCTGCCCCGCAGCCGTCCCGCCCATATTGGCGCTCCGTAGAGCGCCATACTCCGCACGACTCCCGCGTGCAGCCTCCTACACGGGGAGCCGGGCCCTCCAACGTTGGGCAGCAGGCGCCCCAGCCCCATTGCTGCGCCGACGAGTCGAGGAGCTAGCCGCCGGAAGTGCTCCTCGAACGTCCACCCTCTGTCCAGGACAAGACCCAGATACTTGATGTGGGCCTTGACCTGGACACGCTCCCCTCCAACTCTGAGGGTGGCGTCGGCGCGCATCCGCCAACCTCTTCCTCCTCCGAGGACCATGGCCTCTGTCTTGGGGAGGGCGACCCGCAGGCCGAGGAGGCCTATGCGGTAGACAGTTAATTCGGTCGCTACCTCGGCCCTCCTCGTTACCTCTTCCAGCTCCCTCCCTCGCACGGCCACCAGTGTGTCGTCCGCGTAACACATGGTGGCCATCCTCGGGAGCTGCACGCCTCGGATCGCCCAGTCAAAGCCGAGGTTCCACAGGAGGGGACCCAACACGGATCCCTGTGGAACCCCGCACTCCATGGCCCTCGCACACCTCGTCCCGCCCTGTTCGTAGAGCACTACCCGCCCCGTCAGGTAGTGCTCCAGAATTTTCCTCAAGCTACCGCGCAGCCCTACCAACTGCGCGACACCTACACCCTGCTCGTGTGCCACGCCAACGTCATACGATACTTCGTGTGCAAGTGAGTGCCGCAGTTCTGGCAGGACGGGGCAGGAGCGAGGCTTCAGACGGCTTCTACCGCGCAGCCCTACCAACTGCGCGACACCTACACCCTGCTCGTGTGCCACGCCAACGTCATACGATACTTCGTGTGCAAGTGAGTGCTGCAGTTCTTGCAGGACGGGGCAGGAGCGAGGCTTCAGACGGCTTCTACCGCGCGCCGCCCGACCAACTGCGCGACACATACACCCTGCTAGTGTGCCACGCCAACGTCATACGATACTTCGTGTGCAAGTGAGTGCTGCAGTTCTAGCAGGATGGGGCAGGAGCGAGGCTTCAGACGGCTTCTACCGCGCGCCGCCCGACATACTGCGCGACACATACACCCTGCTCATGTGCCACGCCAACGTCATACGATACTTCGTGTGCAAGTGAGTGCTGCAGTTTTTACAGGACGGGGCAGGAGCGAGGCTTCAGACGGCTTCTACCGCGCAGCCCGACCAACTGCGCGACACCTACACCCTGCTCGTGTGACACGCCAACGTCATACGATACTTCGTGTGCAAGTGAGTGCTGCAGTTCTTATAGGACGGGGCAGGAGCGAAGCTTCAGACGGCACTTCTACCGCGCCGCCCGACCAACTGCGCGACACATACACCTTGCTCGTGTGCCACGCCAACGTCATACGATACTTCGTGTGCAAGTGAGTGCCGCAGTTCTGGCAGGACGGGGCAGGAGCGAGGCTTCAGACGGCTTCTACCGCGCAGCCCTACCAACTGCGCGACACCTACACCCTGCTCGTGTGCCACGCCAACGTCATACGATACTTCGTGTGCAAGTGAGTGCTGCAGTTCTTGCAGGACGGGGCAGGAGCGAGGCTTCAGACGGCTTCTACCGCGCGCCGCCCGACCAACTGCGCGACACATACACCCTGCTAGTGTGCCACGCCAACGTCATACGATACTTCGTGTGCAAGTGAGTGCTGCAGTTCTAGCAGGATGGGGCAGGAGCGAGGCTTCAGACGGCTTCTACCGCGCGCCGCCCGACCAACTGCGCGACACATACACCCTGCTCATGTGCCACGCCAACGTCATACGATACTTCGTGTGCAAGTGAGTGCTGCAGTTTTTACAGGACGGGGCAGGAGCGAGGCTTCAGACGGCTTCTACCGCGCAGCCCGACCAACTGCGCGACACCTACACCCTGCTCGTGTGACACGCCAACGTCATACGATACTTCGTGTGCAAGTGAGTGCTGCAGTTCTTATAGGACGGGGCAGGAGCGAAGCTTCAGACGGCACTTCTACCGCGCCGCCCGACCAACTGCGCGACACATACACCTTGCTCGTGTGCCACGCCAACGTCATACGATACTTCGTGTACAAGTGAGTGCTGCAGTTCTTGCAGGACGGGGCAGGAGCGAGGCTTCAGACAGCACTTCTACCGTGCGACACATGACACCCTGCTCGTGTGCCACGCCAACGTCATACGATACTTCGTGTGCAAGTGAGTGCTGCAGTTCTTTCAGGACGGGGCAGGAGCGAGGCTTCAGACGGCACTTCTACCGCGGGTCGCCCGACCAACTGCGCGACACATACACCCTGCTGGTGTGCCACGCCAACGTCATACGATACTTCGTGTGCAAGTGAGTGCTGCAGTTCTAGCAGGACGGGGCAGGAGCGAGGCTTCAGACGGCACTTCTACCGCGCGCCGCCCGACATACTGCGCGACACATACACCCTGCTAGTGTGCCACGCCAACGTCATACGATACTTCGTGTGCAAGTGAGTGCACTGTTCTTGCAGGACGGGGCAGGAGCGAGGCTTCAGACGGCACTTCTACCGCGCGCCGCCCGACCAACTGCGCGACACCTACACCCTGCTAGTGTGCCACGCCAACGTCATACGATACTTCGTGTGCAAGTGAGTGCTGCAGTTCTAGCAGGACGGGGCAGGAGCGAGGCTTCAGACGGCACTTCTACCGCGCGCCGCCCGACATACTGCGCGACACATACACCCTGCTAGTGTGCCACGCCAACGTCATACGATACTTCGTGTGCAAGTGAGTGCACAGTTCTTGCAGGACGGGGCAGGAGCGAGGCTTCAGACGGCACTTCTACCGCGCGCCGCCCGACCAACTGCGCGACACCTACACCCTGCTGGTGTGCCACGCCAACGTCATACGATACTTCGTGTGCAAGTGAGTGCTGCAGTTCTAGCAGGACGGGGCAGGAGCGAGGCTTCAGACGGCACTTCTACCGCGCGCCGCCCGACATACTGCGCGACACATACACCCTGCTAGTGTGCCACGCCAACGTCATACGATACTTCGTGTGCAAGTGAGTGCACAGTTCTTGCAGGACGGGGCAGGAGCGAGGCTTCAGACGGCACTTCTACCGCGCGCCGCCCGACCAACTGCGCGACACATACACCCTGCTCGTGTGCCACGCCAACGTCATACGATACTTCGTGTGCAAGTGAGTGCATCAGTTCTTGCAGGACGAGGCAGGAGCGAGGCTTCAGACGGCACTTCTACCGCGTGCCGCCCGACCAAATGCTCGACGCGTGTGTCGCCAACGTCATACGTTGCTTCGTGTGCAAATGAGTTTTTTTTTACTTAGGCTCCGGGACTGTCTGAACTATCAGAAAGCCTGTGGCTTGGTTGTCTGGGGAAAATCTGGACCCATCTTGGACTAGAAGGGACTACGGTAGTTATAAATACGATAGTAGCTCTGTCCGTCTGATTATCTGTTACCTACACTTACACCCTGAGCAAGCGAGTTTTACGTATGTACCTATTTGTTTTAACATCTATGCTACGAGGACTGTTAGAGCCATCAGACGGCTGTCGGTGGCTTCGTTGCCTGATGAAACTCCAGGACCCACCCAGTCCGGATAACGATAACTACCATATTGTCGGAGGAGTGCTGACATGGAGTGTAAAACATGGAGTGTGCGCACACTGTAATATTAGATTTCGTCAGCTACTTTTGAGAGCGTGATCGCCGCTCTCACTAGCCATCAACTTTCCAGGCGTCATGGTCGAAGCCAATAAATAATTAAATAATTCATTTAATGTTAAATTTTGTTTGTGAATAATTTTCATTCGTTTGTATGGCGGCCGAGCGTGTCAGATTTTGTACTGAAGTTGTTACTTGCCTATGATTTTAAATATGTCTCAGGCCCTTGAGTATTCATATTTTTTTGTGTTGTTGCAATTAATATTACTTAAGGAGGCATTATTAATGTTTTTGTTCACTTCAACTTACAAAATTTGACGCCCGAAAGCTGCAAGCTGCGAAAGACGGACAACTCAGTGGATTTCACTGAGTTCATTTGACACGCTAAGTAGATACGTTTGCTTGATCTATGGTATATATGACATCTGTGGTTTTTTATAAATCGCTCATTTTCTTACCAACGCCAAAAAAAATGGCGTAAAAAATACACCCAGTGCGCTAAATAAAAAAAAAACATTCCAGAGCCCTCCAGTTCCCCCCGGAAGCGTGGCTCCGGATATCCCTGAGCCACGGCTCCATCACGTGGGTGTCCATCATGCCGAACGGCAACGTGGTGCTGCGCTCGCTCAGCGACACCGGCTTCATGGAGCCCAAGCACGTCACCTCCCGGTAAACCTCACTTCATTGTAAACCAGTAAGGGAGCATTCCATGAAAACGTGTCGTAAGCTACACTGTCATTTCAATACTTTTGAAAAATTAAATTAGTAAGCCGAGTTACAGTATAATAATAACATATCATGGCTTTAAGATTGACAGTGTTTCCTACCAGCTAGCATATTTTATTAGGGTAGCTACCATAGAGACACCTAAGCGACAAAAAGTAAATGTTTTCATGGAATGCTCCTAAGGTGCTTAGGGTAAATCGGAAAGTAGTGTAGTTCCGAAAATCATAAAAAATCACTCGTAATTACATCGTCTTATAGTTGCCGATTTCTAAGAATGAACTTGACAGTTACCTATAGATTAATCCTTATTAATATTTTAAAGACAAACGGGTCTTAATCGCGTAAACTTACGTTTAATTATATCCTGACGTTACACCCGTGGTCGCAGGCAGACCTTATTAATATGAGAGTAAGACTCGCCATTTTTCCGATTGTCTTAACGTCATATGTATAAAGTTAATTTTTAAAAGACTGTCAAATGTTCATTCTTAGAAATCGGCAACTATAAGTGTCACCTTTCGGAAATATCCGGCTTTTTTTGAAATTCGGAATTACCCGAATACACCTTTGTGTTGGAGATAGCTTTGGGTGTTAACTAGTTACTAAGCGGGTGATTCTTCGAGCAGCGTTTCAATCGCTCGGATTTGTCATTGTCGTCGCGATTTTTAGCGAGACGGAAGGACGAGTAGCAACAACATTGATTACGCTACACTTGGTATTGGTGCTGATTTGCATTTAAACAATATCTTATGGTTATCCCTTGTAATAATACTTGCAGCGCGACGACAATGACGAAATAAAAACGCCGTAAAAACTCTGAATATTCACCCTTCTGCCGTCAAAGTACCTGCTAAGAAATATCCACTTTCAACAAACTAACGCCATCTATCCTGAAACGGAGACACAATAATTATGAGCCATTCTGTAAGCGGCAATTAGTGCGGCACCACTGACGCGGAGCGGAGCGGAGCGGAGCTGTGGGAGCTCGGCCAATGAGACCGCATCAGTGTTTCGAATTCGAATTTGAAGAATGTAATTGGTAAATTTTGCACAGCTCCGCTCCGCTTCAGTGGAGCCGCACTCTTACACTTGGTCGTTCGCCGCATGCAAACATTATCGGTTTGATTCCGCGACCGCATGCTGTGAGCGACCAACTGTAATTACCGCTATGGGAATAATATTGTACCAAAAAAGGGCCTTACAGATATCTATGTTTTTTTATTGTATGAATGTAGTAACGTAACTTGCTTAACATTTAGGAGGAAAAATAAAATAATGGGGCTTATTGGCTGCATGTAGTATTTTCAAATGAATTTAACACCAGAAAACCATATTTATATATTATCGGTTGTGTATGTGGAGTAGATATAGATATACAGTCGAACATGTGTTGTAGCCTCTTGAGGCTTACCTTACAGGTATACCGTGTGTAAATCTAATATGGGCGAAAAATTTAACCGGGCATAGGATTCATTACTGTAATCATTAATTAAGTTATACACTTAATTATATACAGCAATTTTTGTAAGATTTCCTGTTAACCTTTCAACGAGCGTTTGATTCAGTATGTGGAATTACATTTTTGGTCGAATTATTTCGTATTGATATATAGGTGCATGGCGTGTGGAACTTGATAATTCTAGATGAAAAGTAGAAGAAATTTGAACTTCAATCTTACATACATTAAATTTATTTCCCTTTACCAAAATATCTCGAGTTATCAATTTCTTCATGTCATGCGCATTCATTTTAGTAAAAAATATTTATGTACTTTGTGAAATTATGTCCTATACTAACCCCCGTTAAAGGCTTCTCCCGTATTAGATTTACACCCTGTATGATATTCAGTTTTATAAATTAGGTTCACAGTAGAAATGCTACTTGGTGTACTGACTATTAACACGTTCGGCTGAACAACGTCTATAGACGTCTATAGAAAGTGTTAACATTCAAAAAACATGTTGTATGTGCATCGTAAAGCACTGTAAGTCTTACAAATTGTGAGGATAGATGGCGTCGGACGGGGTCGTAACTGGATCGGCATATTTTCAGGAATTACAGTGAATGAAATTGCATGAAAATGTATTCGAGGTGATGGGCTAAATATGTAAGTTGTTAAAATTGCCAAAGTAATTTTACTGTAGATAAAGTAGTTGTTTTTTTTATTTTTTTATTTTATCGTTTGACATGCTTTATGGTATGCAATATTTTTTTGTACCTAATGTGGGCTTTTATAGTTTTCCTTTCCACGTCACAATTTTCCGTTTTTGTACGTAGTTATGCAAACCAACCCACATAAATCTTTCATTCTAATTAAATCCTTATATAAAAGCATGAATGCAACCTTCTAAATGACAATTTCATGTGGATTAGATCGTTCTTGCGTAACTTCTTCTGTTTGTAATACCTATTTTATGCGTGTTGTTTAATATGTCCTTATGAATTTTTGACATCTCGATGTCAAAAATACAAAATCGTAAATTTGGATGTGAAATAATATAATTGCTCACATTCAATAAGATTTTATATGTGCTCATAGGAATATTCTTAGTTCAAAATTAGCTAGTATATAAATATTCGTTATAGATTCATTCATATGTATTATAAATATTATAATTTAGCTATACGGTTATATATAGTGTTTCTATTCCAGTATCCATTCATTCTTATGATATAATTATATTTTCTGTACATACACCAGAATACACCTATTCAATTGTGTGCTCAAATTTTGTTACTATGTATAAGTATATAAATTTATATTCGGCCGGAAATATCTTGTGGGCTTCCTCTTGTATCCTTTTATTGTAACATATTTATATATACAATAATATTTGTTGATAATGAGGGTAATTTTCAAAAAGTGCGTGTACAAAGTCGACGACTTAATGACAACAAAACTACGATCGCGATCGTTTGTTAGTCATATTATGGTAATTTCGTTACACGAGAAACTTTAAACTATGTACAATATTTTTTGAAAACAATCCATACTGCTATAATTTAATGTAATATGTAGTTGTTAGTAATTTTACTTGTAAATGGATCATTGTCAGATTTTGGTTATCGTGTATTCGGTGGACGTAAATTAACATAATTTTTGTATAAAACATTAAACGGTACAACTAAGTTACCCGGTGTACTAATTTTTACATAGATTTATACAAGCTATTATTCCGACTGACAATGACCCAAATATAATACAACGCTCAGGATGGTTACCATGATAGTTACTAATGCAATTCAGTTTAGGCTCAGGGAAAGGGACAGAGATATACAAATCGTATATCCTTGTCCCTTTCTCTCGACCTAAGCTGAATCGTATTATTACGTCATGGTAACCCCCCAGGTAACAGTGACTGCCGGTTGACTCTTCATTATTATATCTTTTGATGTATTCGTATGCCAATTAACATATTTACAACGGAGTTACACATTTTACCTGAAAACGACTCAAATGGAATATTTACGAGTAAACGGAAATCACTGCAGTTACCTTCAATATTGAATCTTATACATAGTTGTCATCAGATATACAGGAGCGGCCACGGTTCTCAAAAATATCTAAACATGCGCTTCGACGCTATAACAAGAGGCCTGGGTGCTTAGACAAGTTGCCAATCGCTAACGCTTAATAGTCAATCGTAAACGAAAGGCAGCCAACTGTCTTTATCGCACTAATATGAAAGAGGGACAGAGAGGGAAAACTACGATACGCTACTAAGCGTTAGCGATTGGAAACTTGGCTATGCATCCAATTCTGATATTTATGAGAACCTACTCCGATGTATCTGACGATCGAATCATAAATTAAAATGTATGAAATATTGTCTTTTGTTCGTTATACATTTAACTACGAGTACACTAGGTACTTATACTTTATAATGTACTTTACTGCCGTTGGTTTCTCAAGACATTTATTACCTAATATAATGTGTTCTGACATTGTGCCATAGAATCTGATTCCACAAATAGATAAAAAACTCAAAGGTTTCTGTCATAGACAAGATAATCTAAATACGTCAAATTGCGTATTTTCTCAGCATTGCGACGTATGTATTTTTTTGTTTATGAGAATTTCATTTTATTTTGTCTACTTATTTCATAATTTTGAATTTATGGGAAGAAACACGAGCTGAGTAAAAATAACCCAAAATTTATCCATTAAGGCTGTTTCCACCAGAGATGTGCGAGGATGTGTTTCCATACAAATGACACCTATTAATGTCTCGAGCGAGTTGTCATTTGTATGGAAACACATCCTCGCACATCTCTGGTGGACACGCAGCCTAAGTCTAAATTGTGAAAATGGACAAAATACAAATAAATATCTTAATAATTCTTAACAAAAGTAAATACAATAGATAACATTCTAAAGTATTTTACCTAATTGTTCTCATTTAATATTTATTACAAATCATAAAGTACTTAACTTGCAAACATTGAACATCAACAGAAATTCATTCTTGCGAGACGCGAAGAAGAAAACCACAGAGGACTTTAACTAGAACACTTGTTTCGAAGTTCTTTAAAATTGTATAGAAGAAGGAAGGGACAATGCAAAATAAATTTGAATTGAACAGAACATTGCATCACCAATGAATTTATCAATTGTGTGGTTCCTCATAAAATGAACCCAGCGAGTGCGTGAAATACAATTCTAACATGTAGGGTCCCTTTTGCACTTTGCTTGTAAGCTAAATATTGTATCTTTTGATGTACAGGCAAATAAACAGATTTATGTTCAGTTATGTCAGCGTATTGGAACCCTGAACTCAATCACTAAAGCAGGCCATACACGTAAGGGTGTACCTGACAGGTTTGCCTGTACAGGTCAACTGTTCAGGTAAACCGGAACGTGTATGTTACAGAACTGTGCAAAAACCTGCACAGTTCTGTAACATACCTGACAGGTTTGCCTGTACAAGTCAACTGTTCAGGTAAACCGGAGCGTGTATGTTACAGAACTGTGCAGGTTTTTGCACAGTTCTATAACATACACGCTCCAGTTTACCTGAACAGTTGACTTGTACAGGCAAACCTGTCAGGTACACCCTTACGTGTATGGCCTGCTTAAGGAAGTATATTAAAGTGACTTTATAAATTATACGTATTATAAGATTTCATTCTTGTAGAAAGTTTCCAAAAAGTTGAAAAGTTCTTTTAATTTTTATGTTATAAATATACTCATTGTAGGGAAATATTCGTCGAAGCATTACTAGTTGGTTATAAAATTACTCCTTATCCAATATTTAATACTTTGTTACTTTTGTTATATATACACCCGACCGTGTTCATTCAGACCTGAGAAAATTTCATTGATTTTGGCCCTTATCAGTGAGACACAAGATTCAAAACGGGTGGGAAATATATTCCCATTATTTGTTACTTGTCAACCGAAGAAATATTGTGTATGAATTTTATACTTATGTGTTCTTTACGTACATTTTCTTGAAATAATGTTTAAATTCAGTATTTAATTGCTACTAACTTGCCACTTCAGCGAGAAGTTCACAGTTCACTATGTCAAATTTTTTAAAGAGTAGTAAAGAGTGATGACTATAATAACTGTTAATAACAAATACCGCCTGACCCCCTTATTCATAAACGTCTGCTAACTTACGTCCCTTTCGGTTTTATCAATATGTCCACGAGAGTGAAAGGGAGAATATTTAGCGGCTTGTTAAGTTAGAAGGTGTTTATGAATAAGGGGTGAGAATTTGAGGAAAGTGAAGGCGTCTGGCTGTAAGGCTAGTCCACGTACCTCACATGCCTTCACTTAGCACATTCGCCTCCAGTACTGTTTCTCTAAGTGCTAATACTATGCCGATCGAAATTATCTGATAGAACTCCTATGCCATTGACACGCATGTGTGACCGAATAGATTGTACTCTTATGCCAGCGACACAGCACTGGTGTCAAAAACGTTCGTATTTCTATGGCACTGGCATAGGAGGAAGAACTTGATTTATGCTAGTGGCATAAGAATAAGGTTACTCTAATCACGTAATGTGTGTCACTGGCATAGGAATCAGATTTTTTGATCACAGATGCTGAACGTGAACGTCTTATCAAACAAACTATACTTAGTCATCTCGCTATTTCACAATCACATAGTTTTATTGGTTAAGGGCCTTCTCTAGCTGGCGTAAGTACTACAATGAACAAAGTCAAGTTGTAATTTAGCCGAAATACCTCAACGCAACGTGTAGGTTAGCTGTAAGGACCTATTATAAATATGAATCGTGTACCTAATGTAAATATTTTGTAAAATTAATAAAAAATATCATAATATTATGCCTTTCTATTATACCTTTTCGTTATAAGTAAGTAGTCATAGAATAAATAAAAGCAGGGGTCTCACCACTCAGTGTCACTGTAGGCTAAATCGGGTTATTTCCACCTGTTACCACCCATATGACACCAGGGTCGCGTTTTATAAAGTTACAATTTACAATTTCGCTGTTTGCCTCTCTAACGCACGCACGTATTGGCTAGAAAGAGAGGCAAACAGCGAAATTGTAAATTGTAACTTTATAAAACGCGACCCAGAGGTAAAGTCCATTTCAAATAAGAAGGCCCGATTCCACTTGACAAAGTCATTAGGCGTAAACAATAGGGTCAGTGATAATAAAAGATACCTGGCCAGACCCTTTTGTGGCGTGATATTTTTTACATACTCGTACGACTTAAACTGGGAATTAAAATTTCTTGAATTTCTTTTTCCCAGTAGTTACAGCCATATATTTTTGTTGTAACAAGTGAGAAAAATATTCTCACTAGTTACCAAAATGTATAGTCTAGTGGTAACAGGTGGGGAAAAATCTCAGTTCTTACCACTGGTGTCAGGTGAGTTACCACTCAGGTGTGAATAACCCGCTAAGGGTGAAGACACATTTATCAGCATGCGTACGCATTTCGTCTATAGAAAATGTCCGTTTAGTATGGGACCGCGTCCAGCTTTCCGCACGCGTACGCATGCTTACATGTTTCATACTAAACGGCCAATTTTATTAGACAAAATGCGTTCGCATGCTGATAAATGTGTGTTCACCCTAAATCCATTGTGTATCGAACCGATTTCGATAAACACGGCACATACTTTTAGCGTACATTGACAAGGGTCTAAATCTAGTTATAGGTACCTATTAGCACGAGATAGTTATTTTCCCTAACAAAGTGAGGTGATAAATTGATAATGCTACATCATTTAAATGATACAATATTACAGTTTATACATTTTTATTTATTGGTCAATATTTTTCGTAGGTCACAACATCGATATTAAAAGTAATTTGAATATTTTCGTTCGTTCTACAAATCGTAGTATATAGTTAGTGTACTTGATAGTTGATTTGTTCGTAAAGTATAGCCCCCTTATTTACATACGTCTCTTTAGCAAGCTGATAACTAGGTATTGTTTGTGCTTTTCCGGCTTAACCACATTTCTATAAGATTGAAAAGGACAAACGATAGTTAATTTATCGGCTTTATAATTATGTTAGGAGGCGTTTATAATTAAGGGGGTACCTAAGTATTTATATTTATACGTTTACAACCTGGATATGTTAAAAACTGGATTTATGATTTGTGGTTTATGATACATTTCAGTTGTCTAGGTACCTCGTACACCTATTAACATAAAAATGTCCATAAAGGTATGTTTCCTAATCATTGCGTGTGTTCTCAACTAACCAGTGCACGTTGCGCGTGGCGAGCGCGCAATGAACAGAGAAAACGCTTGCCGCGCCGCAATTCGCTCGTATTCGTGGCCGAGCCGATATGTCGCGGCCACGACATTGGTCTCAGGCGACCAGCTTAGGGGAAAACCATACGTGCGAGAGGGAGTACCCATATCGGCATCCCGCTCCAACTCATGGATTCGCTCGCCGCTGGCCGCCTTAGACCAATGTCGTGGCAAGGCCGTTAGAAAGTAATTCGCTTTAAAATGTGTTAAGTACATTATATGTGCATTTCTTTTTGCAAGGTATATTACAGGTATAGTACAAAGTCATAAATCCAGTTCTTTGAAAATACAATTTCTATTTGAATGTAGATAAATCCCTGTTAAGATATGTATTAGTAATAGGAAACTTGTTCAATAAGTTACGAGGACAAGTGCTATTCAGGTATCGAGCAAATTAAAAGCGTCAACCAACACTACCGCGGAGGTTAGGTAGCACATTCATTGCCACCGAGTGCTACGCGCTACGCTTGGATCTCCTACAGAGAACTCCCCTCGGGAGTTCCCGGCACTCAAGTACAGTCTCCATCACACGTATAGAAGCGGCCAGGATGCTCACATATATCTGAACTGGCCTCTATCGTCATGGCATTATAGCCCGTGAGATTCATTACATAGGTACATTTTTGACAGGAAAATCGCTTCTCCATTCAAAGCGATCCCACCGGATGAACAACATTTCATAGAAAGAGGGTTTTTTTTTCGAAATTTTGATATGAGTCCCATAAGGAAAGTTGTTCGTTAATCCAGGGGCGTAGCTACTGCCGTATCTGCCGTATCAATTATACGGGGCCCCCGGGCCACGGGGGCCCCCAAAGTGTGTAAGGAAAAAGAATAAAAACTTTCTAATTTATATTACCTCCATATAAGGGCCTCCAAAAAAATTTTATACGGGGCCCCGACAAGGCACGCTACGCCACTGCGTTAATCAATGTATATCATGAACGTATACCCTAAAGTATCGGTAACTAATTTGAAAACGCCCTGTATACGGGTGATTTCTAAACTTACAAATGTTCGTTCTTATATAGATCTCACAGGCTGTAAAATGTATTACAGCCTGTGAGATCTAAGAACGAACACGAATATAGTTGATATTTTTGGGCAAATACATACATCTGATGGCGACTGTACCTAGAAAATTGTAAACTACGAGCATATCAGAAATAGTTGACATTTTCTTTGTCCATTAATTTGAAATGGTACCTACGTTTCCGATTGGTTTATTAAAACTTGCCATGATTCAAAACATGCTAAGATTACCTTCTTTAAGATTACCTTCGATTATCCAGCCTTGGTCACTTGTCCTCTAAATTCCATACGATTAGTAACTTTGAAAATGTTTTATCTATAGCAATGAGTGTTTACAATAAAAGAGTTGTAAAGCGTAAAAAATATATATCATAGATGTCGCTACTATCGATTGTACGGTTTCAAATCGGTGACAACGGAATATCGAATAATGTAAGTACAGCCTAGAACAGTGCTTGTAAAATCATCAACGCCATCTGCTGCCCTCAATTGTTAATTCGATACATTTCTTAGCTTTACAACTCTTATAACAATCTGTAGGCTATTTGACTACTACAGTTTGTGAAAATGGCTACATTGCTATTACCCGAAAATATAGGTATCTTGAAAATAAGCATTAAAGTTTAATTTTCAAAATTTCCATTGTTGTCAAATAGCCTATACAGGGTGTTTCCTGAGTCACTATTAACCTGGCTGGAAACCTCCGTAGATAAGTCATACTAAACGTTGTTTAATATGGCTTATATACATATAAGGTGTGTGTAAGGTTATCAGTATGCTTAGCACGTGATTAATATTTCAGTACCTATATCGCCGCGAGATAGATTTTCCATCTTTTACTAACTATATGAATAGAAGAGGGATTGATAATCTATCTTGCGGTGACATACTGTCGCAATAAACATGTGCTAAGCCTACAGGTTCAGAAACACCGTGTTTAGTTTGTGCGATATAACTTCGAACCTTTGACGTTATGTTATGTTAAGGAGGGACGCTCGGATCCGAGTTGGCTGCCAAGCATCCACTGTGCTCATTCACAACATTTCCCTTTGTTGGAGCTGCAGGTTACAACTAAATGTGCGTGCAGACCAAAAGAGCATTCGCTGTTCTATCCCCCACTCTACGAAATCAACGAATCACGTTTCGTGTAACGATCGAATTTCGTAGAGTGGATAGAACAGGGAATGCTCTTTTGGTCTGCACGCACCTTAACGTTTGACTTTAGTGAATGGACTCTTATTCGGGCATTTCTCCGAGCGTTTCAACCGCCCGTGACTTCGGTGGCAGCCTTATCTCACGAATCCCGTGAGAGATGCAAGAACATTTAGATATATTGGTACACGTAGTTGATAACTACTAATTTATCCAAAAAAAATGAGATACTTGCGGAAATCGGGTAATAATGTTGCCACCGAAGGCACGTCGGTTGAAACGCTCCGAGAAATGCCCATTCATAAGACCCTAAGGACAAAAAAATTGACACGAAACGAAAACGTTAGTGTCCTATTAATAAGGAGTCTGTCACAAACGATAAATGTTTGAAGTTGTAGCTCACAAACGATTTGTATCTACTCTTTTGTCTCTAATACTACATCTTCATATTCATAGTTATAGCTCTTTACATGCTATCTCACTCTGATAATGTATAATTTAATACAAGAATCGAGAATGTATAAAGCACGAATTTCAGCTATTTACACGCACAATATTGAAAACCGTAAATTGGTGTCTTTATAAATTGTAAATAGGCATAGATTTATCGATAATGATAATATTATTTATATTAAGAGATATTTCACAAGCGAATGCGTGTGTGGTGACGAATCAATTTATAGATTTACAATTCGTTTTAAAGCAGGTCTTAAGATAGAAGTCGCACTCTCACATAACCGACAGGAGACTTTTCTGATTGAAATAACTGTGGGTGCACATGATTGGTGTGACAATAAGGCGCAGCGAGGTAAGACTATCAGTCTCTCTTTTATGAATGCACTTAGTAAAAGACGGGAAGTCTATCTCGCGGCGACATACAGTCGCACCAATCATGTGCAGAGCCT
>JALPQI010006265.1:0-77124 GCA_025490895.1 Thaumatotibia leucotreta
ATAAGAGAAATGTTTACGAACGCCACTTACTTGCAGAGGGTGAGTCTCCCCTTTGTAATAATATTGAAGATGTTTTTTAATTAATCAAAATTGTTATGATTTATGCGATTGGGGCTATCGACTTAGGCATTTGACATTTCAAAAGTCAAGGTCATAAGTTTTAAATGAAACGCACGGGTTTATTTTAGATTATAATTGAATTGTCTGATACTATATTTCTTTTCGTAATATTTACTCTAATGTGGTTTAATTAAAGCCTGAGCCCTAACATTCTTCGTAATATGCGTAAACCAAATAATACTTGTTTTATTTTTACATTATTTTGATCGACCCCTTTCTCTGTAACAAAATAGGACAACGCATACAAATAAAATAAACCTAGTGTAGGTAAGATATTAATTGGTATAATCTGAAAGCAGCTTGCTTGTTTATTCGATCCTATTCGAGCCGGTGTCGGATGGACCAGGTGTCAACGTGACATCTCCTGTCAGATATCGATGCCGTGTACGAGTTGTTCTCTAGTGTGGAGGACAAATAAAATGTACAGATTTAGTTACCTCTAATATTTCATTTCGTTCAATTCAAACCTATATTTCTGTATCAATTACTCGTAGCTTGACAGTACACCTTACATACAGTACTTTATGTTTTACTACATTGTATTATTACTTATTACGATAGAGCCGGACTGCATTAAATCTTTCAAGCAAAAACAGTTCATCATTTAAAAAGTAACCTTTTTTCATTTTTATTGGAAGAGTTTATGTTGTCCGCCCTAGAAGCGTATATACCTACGGCAAACGTTTGAAAATGACGCCATTATAGACATACGTATTCAGATGAAATAACAACAAAAAATAGGTCTTCCCGCAATACTATACGAAGAAAGAGTAAGAAATATTGTCGGTAAAAGAAAGTAGAAAGAAAATTTATTTCGTTGTCAGATGTCCGTAGTGGACGTATGATGACGCATCGTCATCGTCTATACCTAAAAGGCATGTTAAACTTACAAATAAACGAATTCGTTTCAATCTATAATCTACCTACTCGATTAGATACACATTCACATAAACGTATCGACACGTGAATTTGTCCGCCAGTGTTCACAGCTACAAAATCCGTCCCATCTGTGCGAGTAAGCGGAGATCATACCGAATTGTATAAACATTATCAACGGTGGCAATAAATATAATAACAATAATATTTTTATTGTTACGCACAATGCCGGGATATGTCAGCATTGTCAGCCGCCCGCCGTAATGAAGATGTAATGGGGCCGCGAACTAATCCTTCTATGAAGGGGTGACCAGGGCTGAAAAGATGTCACGCGAATATGACAGATATTTTGACAGTAATGCAACGGATTCCACACTGGCGCTAGCATTGGCTTTAAATTAGCTCTTTTGATTTCTAATAAATTGAAGCCGTTATACTCTTTTGCCGAATGTTGAAATTTAGATCAGAAGAAAAACCTGTACTGCCAAATATTACAAATATTTTTACAAAAATGTATACAATTGAGCTAATTGATATTTCAGTGCCTGCATTTAACAAAACAAAAATCAAATTCAACTTTTTAGAACAAATATAGTTTGTTTGTTAAAATAAAATGCAAACGTTGTAAAATGAATAATCACAAATCGGTCCGCGCATACTCAATGTCCCGCGAACAAACATTACAAGCAAATTATTCGGGTCCAACGCTTCGCGGCCAAAAATCAACAAGACCACATAAAACATGCACATCCAATTCCCTTTTGTCAGTTCCGAGCTGAGCTAACTATGCCAAATACATTTTGTTTAATTCAAATGGTACGTACAAATTTTAATATTTCCATAATAATTAGGTACTTATAACAATCCATATCTACTGAGTACTTGTGAAAGCGGTTTTAATATGTTATACGGAAAGTCTAATATAGCTAGAACGTATTCATAATTTTGTGAGAGTTCCGTGTCAATTTCGCATCAATTTTGACAGTTGTCCCCTGTGAAAATAATTATTTATCGATCCATTAATTCATTACTTGATTGACGGATTTGGAGATGCATTGTTGCAAACGAGTTTGCCTCATCTCATATTCATCACTGATATAACCGAGTTGTTTTCTTTTCTCTTTTGACTTTTGAATAAATATGATCATCCGCTAAAATTAATATTTGCATGTATTTTTAATGAATAAATTCATTGCGAATATTATATAAAAAGAGCAAAAGGTATCTGCGACGTGTTTTTAAGTCCTGTGAGAAAAAGACCCGCGTGAATCTTGAGTGATAATTGAATACAGAGAAGTTTTAATAATAAACGACATTGCACACAAAAAGAGATGCATTTCAAGAGATTTCGCGACGACTTTAAAAAAAGCTCGCCAATCAAGTTTTCATTTTAAAGTATGAATACGCTGACATCTTTCTTTGTCAATTTTGCCGTTACTTCGACTGTTTTCGTTAAAAAAGCGAATATATCTAAAAAAATTGTTGACGGGGGTCACGCCTAAACCAAAATTAGGGTTTATTCGTACGCAACCTTTTATTGCACTTTGACACGAGATGTTCTGAGAACACCCGGATAGTTTTTTTTTATTACTTGAAGATTTTATTGAGATATCCGAATTTGGGAAACGGTGGTTAGATAATGTTACCATGTGTCTGATTGAACAATGCGCGCACCCCTTTAAGTTTACTTAGACATGTGAATTTATTGAATTTCTGTAATCCTTTTAAATGTACCCATATACATTTGATGCGAGAAAGGGTGATTTCGATCGATGCTAATAATAAGTCAACTTTACTAACTGCTGGGACGGAACTAAGAGTTATTTCAACTATATTACTTCCTATGGATCCATGTTCGTCATGATAATAGATAGAGAAATGTAAACAACAGAAGCACCTACCAACAACACAGAGCATATGAGATAACTACAGCTCACCACATAGGTGCTCTCGTTCTAGTTTACTAATTTAATATGGAGTATGATCCTTTGTATTTAATTTCAGGGTGCTTAGACATGTTGCCAATCGCTAACGCTTAATCGTCAATCGTAAACGACAGGCAGCTAACTGTCTTTGTCGCACTAATATGAAAGAAGGACAGAGAAGGAAAACTACGATACACTACTAAGCGTTAGCAATTGGGAACTTGGCTAAGCATCCAGTTGCTTTAACGTTCACGGCATGTAGCCATACCATCAGTAGCCGTACCGTGACAGGTATAGGTAACGTTAGGTTTTACTCGATACGTAAAGCAGGCCATCGCGCTCGCTCCAATATGTCAGTGCGAGCGCGATAGACTGCATTAAGCCTGCTGTATCCTTTACTTATCAATTCATGGTGTCATGGTACAGCTACTGTCTCTGTCACAACGATGCCGCCTGCAGATGCTCAATTTTTTAATTTTTCGAAGTTCGCGATAAAGGACAGTCAAATAAATTAATACGTTGGGAGTATTACACAAATCGATATAGTTCCACAGTAAGCTCAATTAAGGCTTGTGATCTGGGTACCAAGCGACAACATATATAATACAAAGATACATAGTTATACATACTTAAATAAATACACAAATAATACCTTCACTGGGATTGAAACACGGAACCTCTACCTTCGTAGGGAGGTGCAGTACCAACTAGCTACAGAGATCTTTAACCAATTAAGCATTTTTATAGTTGCTCAAAATAATTTTGTCTTATACACCTCTACTTCTATACTTCAGCAACATAAAGGACAAATTACAACCCAAATCCGTTAACATCCAATGCCGCATTATAAAGGCAGGTCACATCAAAGCGCCCTTTATGCAGCGACTCGGAAGCGTCGCGGTCAGCGTTTGCGCGTAATGACGCCGCGATTGGCTCTCTTACGCGGCGTCACGTACGAGATCAAACTGCCGTGAAACGCGGACGACGGCAAATGTCCTTTTCGAAAATCGGACGTCGATTTGGTTAGAACACTTATTGATAGTGATAATTCAAATTGCAATGAAATCCAGCTACTATTGACTTAACTACAGTAGGTAGGTATATAAATGGGCAATTTTTTTTCAAAGTCCCCTGCCATTTTTTTTTTGGATTTGGACGTTTAATATGATTTTGGACAGTATTTTTCTCCTATTATGATCGAAAGAGCTCATGATTCTGTACAGAAACCTAATAAAAAAAAAATATCTATGTTACAAAAAAAGTGGGTGTCCCTCCACTTTTTTTGTAACATAGATATTTTTTTTACTTTAAAAAAAATATCCCCAATGTTCGTCTAAGTAAAATTTGTAGTTGATAATAAAAAATTGTTATCAATAAATAACTGAAAAACATGATTTTGTAGATAAGTTGGTTTCACCATTGTGTCTCGACTAATAATAATTGCGCAAATCTTATATAGGTATGTAAAACATAAATGAAAATGATATGAATTAGTTTTACGCGTGGCCTTTAGGTTTTTTAATATAACACGGATATCTATCACACAAACTTGATCATATTTGAAATTAGTTATTGAGAGTCCTACAGTTCCATAAAATGTGCAGTTTCCGAAATAAATTCACATAAGAAGTACCTTAATAATTCCACCGAACTACTGTTTAATCTGATATTGGCCACCACAAAAGGGACGTCGAAACTATCAAAACAAGAATAAATCCTCGGGCCTTAAGCACCGGAACTAAACGTCTGCAGCACAATAGCGGTTTTGCCGTAACCTGAGCGCGGGCGCACCTCTATTCATCAAGCAGATTTCCCCTTGCTCATCCGTATAGCTTGACCCTAAAACTTTTAACAGTTACACGCAATTGGAGCTCATATTTACGCTGGTCATGGTGTAGGGACTTGTGAATAACAGCTATCTGTCTCGCGTTTCTGATATTCGATGCACAGATCGCATCGCGTCCGAAACGTCCGGTGTATTCATCATTTAATTGCGAATTGGTTAATTTCATACGCAGGTACTTGTGGTTTAGAATGACTTGTTTAGCTTGAAGTCTATTATTATGACTTGTCATATACTTAGATCTGGTTTTATGACGAGTCATCGCATAATAATGAATACTACTTAGTTTAATACCTGTGGTGTACTTGCTCTAAGCAAACCGAATTCTAGAGCAAAAGAATTTAAATACTTAAATGATTAAACAATTTTCAATTCGTTACTTTCAATACCTAATTTATTTTTAGTATATCAGCATAACGCAGACATATCAGCCAATGCAGAAAAAAAATCGAAATTTGTTCGTAATTCAATACTATTATAAGTACACGGAGACTGTTGAATTGATTTCCGTTTCCTAGCAGATACGTGCCACGCCCATTGCGAATCCAAGTGCATTCGCTCGAGTACTTCGTACAATATTACATTTAAATCGTGACAGAACTAACGCTACACCAGTAAGAGCTATTTTTGCATGACTGAAGGCACCTTCGTCACAGTATTGATGCTCATAGATAACGACTCATTGTGCATTGGATTCGATTCTTCTTCAACGAGTGTGTGGAATCGCTCAATAGCAGAAATCTCAATAAAGACTTACCGAAGCGAAATAAGTTAAGTTGATCCAGAATACAACGGGCTTTGAAAAAACGGCCGCCTAAAAACACTAAAATGTCGACGACATCATAACCATACTCATCGGTATATTCAGTATTCATAAACCATCAAGAAACAAGAGCTTGTTTTCAAAATATGACACCTAAAAACTGCATAAAAAAGACACCAAAAAACAAACTACTTCAAACATCAATAAAATCGACATTTTATTGCATCCGTGCTCAACGTTTGGGTGACGCTGCAGTTGTACCCGTAATTTATGAACGAACCGCTCGTTTTTTGACACTTCAATTTCACACTCGACTCATACTGGAACAAGTGGGCTATCGTCACCCGACGCGATATATTATCCTTAACCAGACGCTAGGAGTCCCTTGTCATCGCGCTACTAATTGTGACTTACCTCCCAAGCATATCTCGTGTCGAGAGGTTCCGAGTCCGTCGTCCACTTGCCGTTGAAAGGTCCATACTTTGTCCCGCTAGGAATATTCACTCTAGCGAACACTCCACCATTCTTTATCACCAGTTCTATCGGTAAATTAAGCTCACTGTCGATACTATCATAATTTTTCGCACCTTTCTCTTTTTCTCTCTGATATTTCGAATCGTACCTCGGCAGATCCAAATTGCCGGGTAGATATCCGCGTCCAAATTCTGAGAAATTAGGCGACAGATAGGTGTCAGATAAGCGACAATCTAGTGTGCTATAATAGTCCTTAACGTCTACGCCGGGAGGCATAGTTTCCTGTTTGATGTGAACTAAGGTGGGCGGAGATTCGGATGTCGCAGAGTCAGTCGGACTCGGCGGTGGGCTGCCTGACTCCTGACTATCGCCTGCTGTGGACAAAACAAACAAACGTTAATTACACCATCTTATCAATTGTCAACAATAATAACCTATCATATGGACGTCGTAATTAATGTCCACGTGCTATCAGAAGCAGCAACAGGTATATTATCCATTATTTATTTAAAATAATTGAATTACATATTCAAAATTATTCTCAATAACTGTAACAGTTCATAACTTGGTTACCAGGTGAATACGAGTAATAAATTGTACAATTATCTTGAAGCAAACTGCCTGAGTTGTTATATACTGAACAGAATTTTCTATGAAAAACTAATTTAGGATGGACAATAGTAACATTATTAACATTTTCCTGTTCAGAGTTATTTCCGATCCCTACCAAACTAGGTTTGTAAGTGAAACAGGTATTACCAGATATTAAAAAAAATATAGGTACCTACACTTCACGCCATTGAGATCTACTAATTCCATTCTATGGTGAAACCCGAAAAAATCCCATACTATATAGGAAAATGTGATAACGACTAATGAACTTATTTGACATTGATAGTCGAAATGTACCTATAAATACCGCAACTCGCATCATTTCCTACCATTTTACAAATAAAACATAGCGTGTAATTTTGATAATTATGACATTTTCTTTAAAATTTCAGATATTTTCCGTTGATATATAGGTAATATACAGGGTGGTCCAAACCTTGACGTCAAAAAATTTTTTTTAGGTTCCCTACGTCATGGGCTATCAGAATATACCCCATGTATGTTAGCCGATTTTTTGTAGTTTTCGAGTTATGAATTTTTAAAAATATTTTTTTCACAAATTCTGGAATGAAGAAATTTATTGATAAAAAAAAAACTATGAGGTTTTTTAAATATTTTCTTTTTGTAAAAGTATGACTACAAATAAATCTTTTACTGACAAAAAAATTAGCGTCCTCACTTTGATACAAGAAGGATAAAAAATACCAAATTCAATATTTTACGTTAAAAATGCATCAAAATAGCATTAATGTACGTAAATAAAAAAAATAAAACATATCCCAAGGATTTTTGGTAATGTAAAGACTGCCCTAGACCATAAACCTTCGTAAAAGCAAAAAAAAGTGATACTTAATAATGAGGATTTTTCTGAGTAGTCGGTCAAAATAAACTACAAAAAGCTTAAAATTTTAAAGTAGTAAAAAATGATTTGAATAACTACACAAATTAAGTTTTCGTGGTATTTTCTGTCTTTGTTTATTGATAAGAGCAACAAAACAGACGAAATTTCACTTTATTTTTAAATTAAAAATTTAGAAATTTTTTTAAGTTTATTTGACCGACTACTCCGAAAAATCCTCATTATTAAGTATCACTTTTTTTTTGCTTTTACGAAGGTTTAAGGTCTAGGGCAGTCTTTACATTACCAAAAATCCTTGGGATATGTTTTATTTTTTTTATTTACGTACATTATTGCTATTTTGATGCGTTTTTAGCGTAAAATTTTGAATTTGGTATTTTTTATCCTATTTGTATCAAAGTGAGGACGCTAATTTTTTTTTTCAGTAAATGCTTTATTTGTAGTAATACTTTTACAAAAAGAAACTAGTTAAAAAACCCAACAGATTTTTTTTTATTAATAAATTTCTTAATTCCAGAATTTGTCAAAAAAATTTTTTCAAAAATTCATAACTCGAAAACTACAAAAAATCGGCTAACATACATGGGGTATATACTGATAGCTCATGACGTGAGGAACCTAAAAAAAATTTTTTGACGTCAAGGTTTGGACCACCCTGTATAGGTATTCTCATGCTAAATATCACCAATTCACATCCAATGAAATTTGATCATGACAGTTATTATTTCAATAGTTATCCGATTTTTCAATGTGTCAAATTAGACACTCATATTTATTTTTTTAAAGACAAACGGGTCTTAATCGCGTAAACTTACGTTTAATTATATCCTGACGTTTTGGGCATCCGTTTGCGTTTAAAATATCAGTGATAAACGTGAAAGTTTAAATCAATATAAGGTATCGTACTCATGTTTCTTTGTCAGACAATGTTTTGCAAGCTATGCTACGTATGATTACGGCATTGCGAAAGTAAATGGCACTTGCTCATTTTGAACGAAGACAGATAAAAAATAAAGAAGACGCAAGATGGTGATCTCATTATGCGCGTTTCCGCCCTCGACAAAGAGTTTCCGCTCGTCTTCTGTATCTCGTAGCATCCCTCCAAGATGCAAGTGCTGGTACAGGCAGCATAAAAAGTTTCTTCAGAGACCCCTCAGACGCTTATTTCTTTGGAACACAGACTTGATATTTTCATATGCGGAACTTCTGATGCTGACTGTACATGTCATGTTTGGCATGGCAACAGCCAAGTGCGAGTCCGACAGTCGGAAATATAAACATCTGCGTACTTTAAATAGTAGGTACCTTGTCGCTGTAACCCTTTAAATAATAATTTCGTGTGGAGACTATGGAATTCGAAATTTATGCGCGTCTTTAATGTTTGCCGATCATTTTCTAGAATAAATAAATTAAAACTTAGGAACTTTCACGGCAAGCGCTAAAACATTTTCTAAATAAAATATGATTAATCACTTTAATCAGCCTTATAGGATAGTTAGTTATCAATTAATAAATTTGTGGTTTTAATATTTGTGGTAAACGAGGCCTTTGTAACTATCATAACCCGATAATGTAAAAAGAGGAAAAAATATTCATAATCCGGGTAAGTTTTACTACCTAATAAATACACGTTTAACTAAACTTAAATTTATAATACAATGAATACGTAGACATATTAAAAACGATATTAGCAAACGGAAATATGAATTCGTAATAACGTAACCTAACATCCGTACGCGTGTCATCAATAAAACGCATCCCCTTTTCAAATAGCTGAAAGAGACACTCTATAAATCATTAGACCCTCCATTACTACTAATATACTTGTTAGAACAACCCCTATCTCGTCCATTTGTCTTCCTTAGCACGTGGCGGCGAAAAAACTAGAATTATACGCTCGATAAAGGTGTAATACAATGCGATTACAAACGCAATGATAACTGCTTAGCATCACAAAGGTGTATCCGACAATGCCCAGGATGTGTGAACGCGGCTTAAGAATCCTTTTATTAGGACTCGTTTGGCAAGCTTGCAACCTGCTTAATGTAGGAAGTGGGTAGTTTTTTATTAATATTTCTCTAAAAAAATATGAAATTTTGAGTAAATTGTACACGGTAATAGTAAGCGTACACTGTGTGGTGACGGCAGTAAGAATACATTTGTCACCACCCCAACTCCTCCTGCGGGTGTCGTAAGAGTCGACTAAGGGATTGAAGTGTCACTGACCATTATTTGATAAAAGATGGATGATGGGCCGCAGCGTCATCATAGTGGACACATTACTGCGACCGCCAATCCGCTTGCCCAGCGTGGCGATTATGGGCATTTACCACCTAATGCGTCTATACACATAGTTAATAGCAGAGGACTACGTCCAGCAGTGGACTATCATAGGCTGATGAAGTGAAGTGAAGTGAAGTGAGTAAATAGTTATCAAATTATGCTTATAAATACGATTATGTAACTATATATCACAGAAGTAGAGGTGTAGCTATCGTCCCACATCTTTATCGTGATTTTAAACTGAATCTATCACTTAAACATATCAGTGTGAAAACACTTCGCCGCACGTTTTAAATATAGGTATTTAATGCTAAGACTCATCAATGCAGGTTTATCTATCAACAGCGACTAAAGCAAGATGAAACTCAACTGTATACATATGTGTATGCAGAAAGTCGTTATGAGCGAGGATTCCATTCCATTTTCAAATTCAAATCAGCCGTGGAGAAGTCTGCGCGCTGCGTGAGCGGACAATGCGGACGAGCCGCCGTTAAACTCTCCGATTTCCGCGGAAACTGGCCACATTTAAAATAAGAACAGCCATGCACTGAGGATGGAATAGAGTATCGATAAAAAAAACAATAGTAATAATGCATTAAGCCAAAGTGACGATTAGGTACCTATTGCTATTAGATATTGATTCAATATTCATTGTTTTTCATTCACCCGTGAGTCACTTGGCATGAACGCGGGCTCAGTGTTTGATAATCGAGACCTAGGCTCTCCGAAACATGTCGCGCGTAGTGACTGGGTAGTTCTATGCGATTATTCAGTCGCAACAATCAAGTCATTACCATTCCCAAATTATTGAGGAACTGCGTATAAATAGTGGAGTCATTTTCGATTATCTTGTAGCAGACGCATGTTTGTCTGCTATTCTGGCATAATAGTCTCGTTTGCTTTTATAAAACGATAAATAAAGTGGTGATGGTAATGAACAAAAAAAAACACGTAACAAAATCGCATAGAAACAACCGACTAAATACATGTGAGTTAAACAATTTAATTATATTAATTAATAGTTATTATATCTTACGAAAGCTTAAATTCAGAAATGGTTTCTTTTCACGAATTTGTTAGTAATATGAATTTAGCTGAGATACATATTAAACCAAACTACTTTTCTCTTCTCATAATTATGCACCGCCACCGCCACCTAATTTTAAATCAAATTGATTGAATTTTGCGTAACAAATTATCCAAGTTGGGTCGTCACTTTTTAAAGTTACACGTACACGAAACTACAGGTAAGTATTTACTTGCTTTCAGTGCAAGACAATATAAAATAAACTAACGGCTCGCTTAATAATATGAGAATAAAATATTGCAATAAGACTAATTATTGCCAACAGTATTTAAAACATTTTTAAATTAACCGTTAAAATTTTCTTATTAAAATGAAGAAGATCGTGTCACATCCGTGTCTGGACCCCCGGGCACGCCAATTTGGCCAGTTCGTCACACAGACTGACAATACGCTTTACTGTCACCGTTCACGGCTTATGCTGTATCGTAAAACGCCCGCCAACAAACCTCAGCAATTAAACAAACCACAAAAACGCCTTAAGCTCGTATCGCTAAAGATGCATATCGCTTGCGAAGTTGGTTAAGGAGATGAAGATAAAGTGTTAAACGAGCGTGCAATGTGCATGCCTCATCGGACATACGTTGAGTAACTAAATAGATGGATTCAAAGGCGAGACAATAGTTCGCGGAAGGCACTTTCTACCGCAACCAAGATTTCTAAACAGGAAACTGTTATATGAAGAAACGTTTGGATCTACGTTGCGGTACCATTGGCAGTATCCTCACTATGTTTGCATGACTGTAAACATAGGTACTTTCAATGCATCTTACTCGCCATATGCTACTATGAGCGAGATGAATAGAAAATTCTCTCAAACTCAAACTGTTTAGTATACAGATTGTCAGCTAGTTAGTAGGGACCCTGCCTACGAAGCTGGAGGTTCCAGGTTCAAATTTGTGTACTTATTTATCTATGGCTGTCTATGTATTTAATTATATATATGTATATATCTATTATATGTATATATGTCGTCGCTTGGTATCTACATCAGAAGCCTTGATTGAGCTTACCGTAGGACTAAGTTTATTTGTGTAAGATGTCCCAAGATATTTATTTTATTTATAGGAGTTATAGTGAGGTGGTCAATAGTACATAGATTGTTACAAGAGCTTGAAAGCTACCCATTTCATCCGAGATACCTATAGTTTGAGGGTGAAATGGATGCTTTTGCCCGAGGTAACATAGGTACACTTACATTCATGAGTGAATATTCAGAGTATACTGTAATTCTAAAATGTTTGATGACTCATACTTAAATAATACCTATAAGCTTTTGTTGCATCACCCACAGAGGTAGAAAATGCTTTTTATCAAGTTCACCTTTTAAACGATAATCTTATATTTCTTGTGCAATAAAGGTTAAATAAATAAATAAATACATAGATATAAATTTCAAAACAAAACGAAAATTGTTAATCCCGTCGGAACACTCTACTTGGCGCGTTTTCATACAAGTTGTACATTATTACAGCTTTTAAGGATTCAATTAATGAAGTTAAAGTAGGTATAATTCTACATTATTTTAAAATTGAATATAATTTATAAATAAATATCATAGGAAATACTTACACTTAAAATTATCACAACTACATTAAGCTCAATTAAATTTCTTTGGTATAATAATATGATAAATACTTAAAAAATAAAACCCAAAAAATATTTAATATAACCATTTCAGTCGTTCCACAACATTCCATAAATATATTAGAAACTTGCATGCCTAGTATAGCAAGTAGGCATGCGATGCATGTTTTATACGTTTTTTTTTTAAATAAACCTCTCAAAAACAAGCCTAAACGTCCGTTATCGTTTTCGCACCCCCATACAACAAACTAACAATGGCCTCAAATATTGTGGAATCGGCGGCGCCCGCCAAAAGCTTGCACCTCCGCCACACTAGCCAACAGCCAAATAAATATTCCAACGCCAAAAGTCAATTAAAAAAAAAAAACTACAAGCCGTTTTCGCACGCACTTGACAGAACCACAGATAACGCTTGAGATGGTAAAAAATATGGATTTGGATTGTTTGTTTATGCTTGAGGTTGGTGATGATGTATTATTTTATGTTTCATTTGTTGTGTGGTTTTTCTTTATTAAGAATTCTGTAAATAAATTTCAGTACATAATAGCACGAATGTTTCTGTAGGTGTTTATCAATAATGTGAAGATCCTATTGGAAAAAATTGTAATCAAACTAACTATCCGCCAGTAGTAAAAGTAGGCAAATTTAAATGATAAAGGCATGAAATAATTGTACATGATGTAATTTTCACTGTACAGTTTGATTTTCGTGATTATATTTTTTAGAATACAATTTTGGGCAGATAATTATTTAAAAATGTAATTACCTACTAACAAGCAATATGTAGTTGCATGTATTTTTATACTGAAAATATAATAAAATTGGCTATGCGTTAGTTATCAGCGTTGAATAATCAATCTATTTTATCTCTGGGAAAACACGTGTTGTTGATTTTGTAAGTTAGGTACTTAGTATTTTACTCAATACTGGTGAATACTGTTCACAACTTTATTCTGCGTATTTCACGAAATCATGTATATAGCAGTTCAAATACATACTTAGATTATAAATAAATTCAGTTCGACAAAACACTATTGAACTAAATACCATTAACCATTACTTAGTACAAAATGAATGTTCTTATCTTCCGTTAAATAAATATAGGTAGGTATTTCAAAATCCAATAAGAGCAATGTTATTCTTAATTTTCTATATTGGATCATTTAAAATAATCATCAGAAGTAACGCAACGCAATAATTAGGTCGCAATACCTCATTGTTTGGTTAAGATAAAGCTCAATTAGTACTTAATAGGCACCTTAATTAAGGATCAAACGTACCTAACATTATAATAAATACAATAATGTTAATAATATTATAAGACGTTTTATCTCGAAATAACTCACCAGACATCTTCATTTTACACAGCCACTGTTAACATACGTATTGTCCAGATTTCCTCATAGTCCAAAATTAACCCTATTTTTCAGGATAGTTTCAGAAAACTATCAAAATCACGTTTACAATTAAGTTAAAAAAAAACTTATAAGTTGTTTATACGGATTTATCATAAATGATATTTTGGTATCAAGTCCACACGTCAATTTTCACGTCACTATCGATACGGTAGTAATTCCCAATAGAGCACGGCTAGGGATGTGGCCGTGTGACCAGCGCGGCGGGTCGAGCGAGAGTAACGGGAGGAAGCGAGAGCTCATCCCTAGGATCCCGAATCATACCCTTCCCGGGCGGCCCCGCGCGTCTGCCCCGCTGTCTTCCTAACACCCCTCTCTTTCACGCTTCATACAAACTTACACGGAAAATGCTTCGGTTTTAGATGATAATCGGGTATCACTCATTTAACGGCAAACGGGTCTTAGGGTAAACTTACATTTAATGGTCGCTGGCAGACTCAATAGGTATTAAACGTAAGTTTACGCGAAAACCGGTTTGTCGATAATCGAGGCTTTTATCGTTTCGATTAGTTTTTAAAATTAAGCACAAAAATATCTGGAAGAATCCTTCACTGTCCCTATATTACATGTTGCATTTTCAGAGTAATTAAATCTGATATTAACGGTTAATGTTGAAATTGAGAATATAACGCAACATAGAACCCGGTAGCGACTTAAGAATAATATAACATCGAATTGCATTTATGTGCATTATTTTTAAATAATTTCCGTGCTCATATATTTTTTCACTTGACTGTACGATTTTACAAGCGTATAGATTTATGCTGAAGCATTTCCGTGTTTTATATGAAGCTTTCTCAGAAGCCATTGTTCAAGCTAACGTCCAGAAACCGTCAATCATATTTATTGTTATTAGGTAATACTTTATTGACTTTATTCCAATGTCATCGAATCGAACAGTAAAGTTGTCGATTGCAAAAACAATGAGCGAAGTTCGGATCAACTTTCAAGTTGAGTGGAAACTATAACAACACTATTAAAGTAGGTGTTCAACTGATCTTGTAACAAAGAACTTTTTATCAAAGCCACTGGTATAAAACGACTGTATTTATAAATGTCCCAGCTATGACTAGCTCTAGGCATGCTATTATAAATATTATAATATTAGCCATCATTCCAACCTGTCAGGTGAAACTGGCCGGTAAATCGAAACATTATGTAGATTAGGAAACTGAATTAAATACTTCTCTACAATATCTCGATATTATCGTTATATTTAATCGGCCGTAGCATGCTATTTTATTAGAAGACCCGTGTCCTACAGTACAGGCCTGCTACCGCGAACACCTAAGTTCGGAAATTTCGGGGATTTTTCTCTGTCACTCTAATGACGCCTTCGTTGGAGTGACAGAGACAAATCCTCGCAATTTGTAAACTTCGGTGTTCGCGGTAGCTGCCTGAACAAAATACGATTTAATCTAAAGCTCATAAACGTCAGTCAAAAGTTGAATAAAAATGTGATCGATGAATAATCGTTACACGTTTTCGTCTTTTGCATGTAACTTTCAGTATATCTCGTTGCATTTTTCCATTCTGAAAATAGCTCATGGCAAGTGAGAGAGGAGATAACAAGATAATGTTCAAGATCTGTGCGAGCGCTTGCGATTGGCCGCCGGCGGCAATGGGCGGGGCTTAGCCGCGGATTCACCAATGGGATGATCCCTGTTGTCTGCCTCTTTGTCTGTCAACAGAGTCTGTGATGTGGCAGGTGCTACGGACCCGACTCGGAATGTCATATTGTTTTCAGGTAGGTATGTAGCGAGTAAATATTAACTTCGCCTGGTTAATTAGAATAACTGAAATGATTTATAGTTTCACTGATGACTGTAATTAAACTACAGTCAATCATAAAAAGAAGTACTTACCTATAGGTATGTAACTTACGTATAGTTAATTCGTAAAAACTTCATCTTTCACCTATTGATCGATGAAATTCCTATTAGGCATTATAACTGGCAAGTCAAATCAATATTTTTACGAATTGTCAAAACGATCGCCACTATGATTTTTTAAATGAAATACACAAAAGTGATGTTACGTTTGTAGACTGCCAAATTTCCAATCAATTAAATAGATGTTCTGTACAAAAAATACTGCAATCTATATTTTAGTAATCATTTCGTGTATTATGTCGTGTATAATGTGAAATAATTTATTTTAAGTACATTAGGTATAAATATTTGATGTATTTTAAGTACATTCGTCATCCAAATTGTCAGCTGTGTAGTATCATGTCGAATGTAGATTCATTTTAACTTTGTCATATTTTGTCAAACATAAAATCACTGTAGCGGTTAAGAGGTTACCATTTTATAAATCTTGAGTTGAAAATATTGTGAGATAAAAACTTACAATACGAGACGTGCTGTGATGATTTCCGTTTAGTACTCAGCCAATTAAATATTGGAATAAAATCCATCCTCGCAACCAATCATTATTAACATCGTAATGGAAATACGTGATAACTCGCAAATCATTAATTAAGAGTAGCCATCGATAATCAAATTCAATTTGATTTTTAATCAAGTGACAAACGTGAAGGTGCGGACTAGAATCGATTCGCGATAGACGAGACGCAAGATAATTGATTTTCAAATTTTATCGTAATCGGTTTTACGGGTTTCCTTAACGAGTCCCTTTGACGTCATCATCATCATCATATCAGCCGAAAGACGTCCACTACTGAACATTGGCCTTCCCCAAAGATTGCCACAGTGACCGGTCCTGCGCCACCCGAATCCAGCGGACTCCTGCGACCTTCACCAGGTCATCAGTCCACCTTGTGGGACCCACGCTGCGCCTTCCGGTACGTGGCCGGCACTACAGAACCTTCCCGCCCCAACGGCCATCGGTTCTACGCGCAATGTCAAATGTACCCCACCCACTGCCACTTCAGTTTTGCAATTCGGAGAACTATTTCGGTTACTTTGGTTCTGCTGCGGATGATCCCATTTTTAATCCGATCTCGCGGAAAAAACTCAGGCCCTCTCCATTTGACGTGTTTATGAGTAAACAACACATGTGGCTGGTATTAGGACTTTATGTAGGGTCCGCCCGGATAGCTACCACCATCTTACCCGTTAACCTGCCGCTAAATAGCAGTGTACACTGCTGTGTTTCGGTTTGGGGGTAAGAGAGCCGGTGTAATTACTGGCATAAATAGAGGCAATCCATCTAAGTCCTCAGGGTAGGCCGCGCATAGGCTATTTTTTGATCACTATGTCCATGGGCCTCAATTCCTGCTTTCCATCAGGTGGGCTGAGAGTTCAGTTGTCTACCTTCGTCACATACAAAAAACAACACATGCCTGCGTCATAATAGACATAAAAATGGATAACAAAAAAATTGCACATACACCTCGATCAATAAATACGGGTCAGTTGGTTTTTTTCATAGAAAATAATGCAAACATGAATATTTCAAATATTTTTTTTAAATATTTATAGTGTAGGTAAAATATATTGTTAAATCAGGTTGTATTGGAATTTCCCTAAATTTATAAATAAATCCAAAAAAACTTTAAAATTGTCATTGTCGGTTTGTATTGTACAGACAAAAATGTAGACCGTTTAAGAAAACCACCTAAAATGTATGGTAATACGAGTTTTTTAATCATGAATGGCTATTTTATATTTACGGAGTCATCTGACGATAAAGTTCCGTGTTTTTCGGATCGGGTGAAAACTTCAGGGAAATTCCAATACAATCTGATGTCAAAAACGGTTCCACTTGTAACATAAATATTTGTAATCAGCATGTTTCCAGTATTTTCTATGAAAAAATCCACCTGACCCGTGTTCATTGACCGCGACTGTAGTTAAGGCCTCTAATGAAAACCAAAATTTAAATTTTATTCTTTGTGTTACGAAAGAAAATATTGTGTAACGATCTTTTGGCAAATTAAAAAAGACGACAAGTTTTGTCTATAAGCGATCAACAATACAACTCTGCATTTTTAAAACTTATTTTTGTGTTATTGTAGTTTTCTCATTGTTGAGTCCTGCGTATGTGTGTTTTAGTGAATAAATTTCACTTTTTCTTTCTTTCAAAATTTGCCGCCTTTTTCTATTGCCAAAGGTTGTTGGACAGAGTAAACCATATAGTTTTTATGATTATGACTAACTTTTGTAACACAATTGACGCAATAGTGATTTTTGTTTTGATTATTTAGTCCTAAAATATTTATAAATGTTTTGCAATCGAAAGTGCGCCTTCGAACACCACCTTGGACAAGTTGCCAGTCGCTAACGCTTAATCGTCAATCGTAAACGAAGGGCAGCTAACTGTCTTTGTCACACTAATATGAAAGAGTGACTGTGAGGGAAAACTACGATACGCTACTAAGCGCTAGCGATTGGCAACTTGGCTAAGTATCCTGACCAGAGAAGCTTTTAAACGATCTGTTTTGTCTTCGTACATTCTATAAAATTTATTATTTAAGTCCTATTGTCGTGTACGACTTTAGCACTCTATTATTTGTTTTTACTCTGTGGTGTAAGATAAAAAAAATATCGTTAAAACAATTATTTAAATATGTGGTCTAAGTATTTCATCATTATCATTTCAAATAATTATTCTTTATTAGTGTCTGTATGCAATTTGTCGTCAGATAGGTAGGTACGTTCAATCTAACTACGTAAATAAAATACATATAGTACTATAGATCTGATAATTTGGCATACGTTCATTTAGAGTTTGGACTTTACGCTTATTATCACAATAACAAGTCTGATTATAATGATATTTTAAATATCAAAAGAATAGCCGAGTACCGAGTACCAAATACTTGTTGGTTTTTTCATATTTCAGATTAAAAATGTAGGTACATTTGGTACCTAGTTCATTTGTACCCACAACTGATTGTACTTTGATCTTTGGGTAGATACTTTATTGGCCATGTTTTTGAGTGCATAAATATATTTTTTATTTCAACCTGTAATAAAACCCAAAAACAAATTGTAAAGCTTTTTAAGAAAGTGCTCATTAAAAACTGCATTATATCCTAAAATATTAACGGCCTGTATTAAATATGTCAGATACTTAGTGCATGTCCTTATGTAAGTTTTTTTTTAAATAAATTAAAAGTGTCTCACTAATGTAATTAAATAAATAACCATTTAGTAAGACCTCAATCAGAGTTACGTATATCTAAAATATAAAAGTATTTTGAAGTGAAATAAACAGTATTTTTTCAATAAGCTTCTCCCTATACTATAATAGTACATTACGATACAATTGTGAAAAAAATTAAGTTCGAAACGAGTGGAGATAAATTAAAGCGCGACCGAAGGGAGTGCTTTAAATCGACACCAGTTAACGGGTATAAACCCATCTACCTATATGACAAAGTAAAAAAAATCATCGCGATGTTTTAAGAAAATTTATTTATTTTTAATATTTAGGTATACTTATATAAATATAATAACATACATAAATCATTTTCTAATCATGTACAGTACACCTATTTGCGAGTTACTCAACCGTTTAAGTAAAATTGTATGTACGAAATGATTGCAGATTCATGTTATTGAAATAGAAATATAGAAATTAAATTTGAAGTCATGATTTGTAACATGTTATAATAAATTCAATATGAAATGGGCAGTTGCATGTCTAAATGATGATGAATTATCGGCATTTTATGAGCTTGTTTTTCTCAGAGAATGTATCGTCTATTATATTAGGTACCTATTGAAAGGAATGTAATATAATAAATAAAACCGCATATTTTTTGTACTCGGTTATTATTTATTATTATGATGCAGTATTTTACAGATATCTAATGAAATTTTGTACATTTTCATAATGTATGTAAGTGTGTATAAAATCTATTTACTTAATAACTAACTATTTTGTTAACTAGTTTTAATTATCCAATGCAGCGGGTTATAAAGAGATTAATTAAATTGTTGATTGTACTGGTACATAGACATAGTATTTTAAGGAATTTATTATAGTATTAAATGAAAAATCTTATTGTTTCAATCCCAAAAAGGAAAGAAAATAGTAATTTTTCCAAAGTTCAAAAATGTCTGAACTCGCCTTTATTGCCATAACGATAGAGGCGTGTTCAGATATTTTTGAGCGCTCCGGACGCTACGATATGGCGACTGTACAAGTATATACAGGGTGTTACACCACCCACTGAAAACCTTGAAGGAGGTGATTTAGTAGGCTATACAGAACAACTTTTACTATGAGGCCAATCACAAAACCAAAAAAAAAATGTCTTTTTCATACATTGTGACAGATAACGACATTTTGTATGAAGGAGCCAAAATTTTTTTGGACATTTCTGGGTTAGCTCTATAGTAAAAATTGTTTAGTATAACCTACCAAATCACCCCGTTCAAGGTTTTCAGTGGTGGTATAACACGCTATATACACGCGCGTTTATCTTATGCATGCTATGGTTAAGCCTTTAATACTGTTAACAAGAATTTATGAAGAGTGTCGTGTGGCAACCAGCAACGCCATAATAAAATGTTTATAACGGGCATACATCATCCTTTATGAGGTACCAGACAGCCAGATTTGCATTCACCAAGGTAACATGCAGGCCGCTTTCAGCATAGGTAACTCGAGTTTAAATGTATCGTTTTTGCGATAAAATTGTTTCATAAAGGAGAATTTATTCTTAATTTTTGGCTGATCAATCTTTATTTCAATTTAAATAAAAAAATTCGTCGTCGCAGTCTATTGCACTAATGTGGTGATTATCTATTTAGAATTCCTTGTCATTTTTAAACTTCATAGTAAACTTGTTATAAAACTCATGAAATAAAACTATGAAAACGGATAAACTCACGTACATTAATTAACTTTTCATCACACGCTATCTAAGCGCGCCATTGCTTGCATGCGTAGCGGGAGTAATAGAAAAGTGAAAATCGCTAGGGAGTAGGTAATAGAACTGTCAGTAGGTACGTCATAGAATAATATTTTGTTTTAAAACTATTTTTTTTTTGTTCGCAAGTGTAATGAAAAACATTGTATGCATCACGGTCGGTAAGCGGAATACTACCTAACTCGAGTCATTAAGATCCCTACGCCTACGGCGTCGGGCTTCTAACACTCTCGTTAGTAATTCTGTACTTACCTCCCTTGCTGCACAATGTACTATATTCACGGAGTAGCAGTGGAGTTCAACTTACATGGTAAATGTAAATGGTCCCGTTAAAAGTCATACTAATAAAAAATAAGGCCTCTACAGCTACATCACTGTACAATGTCTACAGTACTTGTACCCAACCTTTGCCGAATCTAAGACCAAGTTTATAGATGGAAACTTGGATGGGCGCCAGCTGCCGAAGTATGGCGGTGGTAAATCATTCGGAACGCCGCGGGTTGGCGTGATCGGCGGAACGTGTTTGGTGGACACACAAAAAATAGCTCACTGATATTGGATGTGGAAAATTCTTATTTAGAAATGTTAGTTTGGCCGTGTGGTGACGGCAGTAAGAACACATTTTGTCACCAACTCTACCCGGGTCAAACACAAAATCATGTTATGAATCATTCCAGTGGACATTTTAAAAATTAAGGGCTATGAGAGGTAATTTTCTTATTAAACCCTTATTGTCATTTAAAGGCACTCCTTTCCTATTGAATTGTATGATAAAAATGACGACTACACTCCAGTCCTACCAGGTGCTTACTATTGGCCACAGGAAAGAGGGGCTCTACAGTTCAGCTGAACACGCACTTTTTCTTTCCTGTGGTCGATAGTTAACAGCCTGTGGACAGGTAGTAATGATTTTTATCATACAACGCAATGAAAACGGAGTATGTCTTAATGAAGATAAGGCTTTCATCAGAAAATCAAGCTTTAGGTATAGGCCTTAACTTTTAGATTGTCCACCGGAAAGATTCCGAACATGGGTTTGCGTTTGACCCACCCGTGAGAATCGTAAGAGACGACTTAGGGATTATATGTGTCACTGACCATCTATTTATTAAAGATTGATGATGGGCAGCAGCATCATCATAGTAGATCTCCAACCCACTTGCCCAGCGTTGCGATTATAACACCTCCTAATGCGTCTATACGCATAGTTAATAGGAGAGGTCTACGTCCAGCAGTGGACTGATTATAGGCTGATGATGTGATGTGAATGTGCTTGTTGTAAAACATTCTTAAAATTAACATTACATACTTTAAACAAAGATAGAAACGACCAAGGAACAGATATATATTCATTTAAGACTGCAATAATTACATCATATTAAATCTCACTCCACAAGCCTCGTACACTAAGCAATACACTTATAAATAACTAAATATAATGCGACAATCTTAAATAACATAAATTAAATCTACAGCAAATTGAGCTGGCCCAAGTTTGGTCACCACCTACATTCTATGTATTTAAGGTATTTGACATTAATTAGGTTAATTCTTAATTGGTGGCCCACATGGCCAACATCGTCCCGCCTTAAGCGGTTATGCCAACGTAAGTACATCGCCCACACTGTTCACTGACAAGATATAAACCTTATTATAAAGCTATAAGGTCCAACAACTATCATGCATTTAGGAGGGTACTAGGTGCACGGTCGCCAAAAGTTTTTCCTCTAACAAACTCCTCCCACGTACAATTACGTAAATTAAACACTTAGCAAATAATAATACCTATATAAAGGAAGTTTTGGAACCACAATTTTATATTCTGTGTTAAATATGGCATTTAAATAGCACCTTGGTTGGTTAAATTAAATGAAAACTGTCCTAAATATCAAGGAAAAATATATTCTTGTCATACCTAAATGTATACAATATTCCTATGGTATATTTTCTGTACGCATCAATACACACCACGAGTTCATATGTAGGTAAATCTAGATACTTAATTTTAATAAGTAATAAAATGGCAAACTAAATTTTTTTTTGATCATCCAGATCAACGGACGTAACTAGTCTTTTTTTAATGCTATAAAACGAATAGACGAATCGCCTGATGAAAAGCAATTAACGTCGCCCATGGACACCCGCAACACCAGAGGTGTCGCAAATGCGTTGCCGAACTTTAAGGTGGGAGTACGCTCTTTTCTTAGTCGTATTAGGTATGGACCTAAGGGTTCCT
Organism: Thaumatotibia leucotreta; assembly: GCA_025490895.1. Lineage (NCBI taxonomy): Eukaryota > Metazoa > Arthropoda > Insecta > Lepidoptera > Tortricidae > Thaumatotibia > Thaumatotibia leucotreta. The sequence continues at coordinate 22,925 of JALPQI010006265.1, forward strand.
TTTGTACCTTTTTGGAACAGAAACCTAAAAATGCATATACTCAAAACGTTACTAAGGTGGCTAGACATGTTTTTTCCTTGCACCCTTCATACTATAGACTCTCTATTTACCTCCTTACAGAGACGTATATGCCCTCCTTAAACCTTCGCTAATGTCGTGTAGAGCCAAAAGTGACCACGTACGTGAGGCGGCAAGGCGACAGGTTTATTTGTGCCCCCATCGCCTTTGTCGGGAATTTGCGATGTCCCCCCTTTACGGAGGCTGAATGCTAAGCATAGAGGGTGTTTGTGTCAGTGACCAAAAGAATTAGCAAAATTCGACGCCAGCACGCTGTTGTCCGATTTCTTTGAAGCTTTACTACGAAAATATACGTGCAAAGGATACTGTGTGTGTATTTCGACAGTTTTGTTGGCAAAAAACAAAGAGTTTTTATCGAGGATAGTTATTAAAATGAATTCTAATCAAAAACTACAGTTTATAAGTATTTACAAACGTTTTTGGAGTATACAAGTTTAACAGTTTTCTTTTTTGCTTCAGGCTACAGTATTAGTCGATTTAAATTTGGATTTGAACCGATTACTAAAGATTAAATTCAAGTTCATCCGTTTAGACTTTAGTTTAAGTAGATTAACAAGTATGTATTAATTAAATGATTATAAACTATTAATTAATAAAAAAAATAAAGATTTTCGATGAAGGTACAATCCCTGAAGAGCAATTTTGTTTACATTTACACTAAATCACAAGAATTGTTTTAAAAAATGATCCTTAAACCTTTTAAAGCCCGTTTTTTATTTCAATTCATGTTAAGGTATTTTTCTTTAACACTTTAAGGACATTGCGATCTCAATCGGATTGATAAACTACTGTCCATTGCATTTGAAAGGATAAACGATTGAAACTTTAAAATGTCTCCCCTGCCCGACGTAAGTATAGCTTTTGTTGATAGCGAGATGCAATCTTTGTAACACGGACTTTTATATCTTACACTACTATTGCTGAACTATTTTGCACCGATATTGATTCTTTTCTTAGTTTACTTCACTTACCTATTCGTATAAGATAAATAAGAATTGGAAATTGTGCCTGAAAACGTGTCTATGTCAAGAAGTTCTAAGTCGCTTTCATCTAAATGTACGTTAGTGCAATTCAAAGTTATAGAATTACATTACATGTAATTTTAAAATTAATAATAGAGCTTAGAGAGAACTCTGAAACCTACTTTGCAAACCGTGACAAAAATTCAATTTATGTAGATACAAGCATGTCGATGATGATAAGAGTTAAATAAATAAATAAATAATTTGGGACGTCTTACACAAATCGACCTAGTCCCACGGTAAGCTCAATTAAGGCTTGTGATGTGGGTACCAAGCGATGATATATATAATAAATAGATAAATATCGATACCTTTGGGTTCAATTGTCGTAAAGGACAAAATGCAGGTTTTCAGGAGAAGCAAAAAACTAATTTTTTTTTTAGAAAACTGTCAATAACTTTTTTGTTTTTTGACCTATATTTGTGACGTGTATATGAAAACAATGTAGATTGTTGGTATCTTTGACCTGGTGTAGCAATCGTAGTGATAAGCTAAACAGCTTAGAAGTTAGATGTTGTAAAGGACACATCAAAATGCTATGTATGTCCTTTACACCCACGATTTTTTTGAGCAATTAGATTTGATAGGGTCGTAAATGACGGTCTTAGATAATTTTCTTACAAATTTGGGGCGTAAATAAAGGCAAAATGGTACAAATAGCGACTGTTTCCCGCTGATTTTGCTCAAAACGCACTTAAAACATTTATTAAAACGTAGGAAATATGGCGAAAGAAAGCCGAATTAGAGTTGTAGTATATTTTCTCTAAATATTTAGTCATAACAAAGAACTAAACAACTTATAAGTATGGAAACACTGTTTGCTTCAAAATTATCTAACATGTTTGCAACAATTTTAAATTTATTGTTTCAGTGCTGCGCGGTCTCAATAGAAATTTAAACGTATAAGCTATTACTTCTAGCAGAGGAACACTTTCGTAGTTAAGTGTTATCATCAGCCTATATCATTCCACTGCTGAACAACGGCCTTTCCTTAGCCTATGCGTATGAACGCAATAGGAGGCAAATGCAAGAACCGAAATGTTGAGAGTACTGCGATCGCCAACCCATTTGCCCAGCGTGGCGACTATGGAGTCGCCACGCTGGGCAAATGGGTTGGCGATCGCAGTACTGTGTCCACTATCATGATGCTTCTCTCCATCATCAATCTTCGATAAATAAATGACACTTAAAACCCTTAGCCAACACTTACCATGGAATAGTTGGGGTGGTGACAAATGTATTCTTACTACCGTCATCACACAGCAACGTGGCACGGTTTCGTAGTATATGTAAACAACAAAAACTAGGTAATGGTAATAGGAAAGTTTAACAAGCAACTGTCCAAGTAGTTCATGTTTGTGGGATGTGACACAGGTAGTAATTGTAAGACTTTACAATAAAGAAGAACTAGGAATACCTACGGGTTAAGTTCCCCGGTACTGAAGGCACAGATTGTACCTATTTCTAGAATTTAACTCCCAGATACAACTATAATGTCTTCAGATATTATTTTATTCCAACTTATTTCTACCGAAGATTCAGAATTACCGCCACATATATTATATGTATAAACTAGGTACTTGGACAGTGGCTGATTACAGTTTACTGATTACCTTTAGTGTATTTTATTTACATAAATAATGACTATTAATATATTTCCCATACATTTGTTTGTATGTGTGAACAAACAAATTTATGGTAGGTAATAAACAACAACAAAAATGTTTTCGGTCCTTTACCACCCGGATCATTCCATAGTAATTGTATAAGAAATATAAGAATTAATTTTTCGTGCCGGTCGTAAAGGACGACGAAGAAAAGACTTGTTCTTTAAGCCCAAGTTGGCCATAGAACTACATAAAGTAATCGTAAAAAGTAAGGGCGTAAAGGACAACACATAACGTATTAGGTCACTTACGACACTATTTTTATTTGTACATTTCCTTTACGACACAGAAAATTATTTATAATTTATGACTTGATATTTACGCCCCATTCGCTAAGCTATTTTTGCAAATCCATAGTAGAAAATCTTGGTCGTAAAGGCAACTTTGTAAGAGATATCGAAACTTTAAGTATACAGATCGATAGCGCTTGAAATTCTGAACAAAACTGTATATACAGGGTGTGGCCTGTAACAGGAGCAAAAAATCAAATGGAAGACTCCTCTGACTGCCTCTAGATATTCGCAAAAGGTCCCAGTGTTTTAAAGTTATCCACTAAGGAGAGACAGTATGTTAAAGTTACGACCTATGAGTGATGTATCTAGGTATCACAACATTGTACCTTATTAATGATTAAACATATTGGTAGTTCAGTGGACATAAAACTAAATGAGCTAAAAAGTTTTTTTGAACTCATGGTTTTTGAACTGGTTTAGCGGAAAAATTTTTTTTTTTTTGTTACGCCGATTTAACTTTTTTGGTATAAGCCGACTGCAGTAAAACTACATAAAAAAAAGGAATAAAAACTTTTTTTTTTGCAAAAAAAATTTTTTTTTTAAGTTTTAACTATTAAATTATGCCTATTTATTGGGTTATTAGTGTACCGTTTAATTTTTTGCTCCTATTATAGGCCACACCCTGTATAACTAATTTTCGCCAAAATGTCCTTTACGACAATTGAACCCAAAGGTATCGATATACATACCTAAAAACATAGACAGCTATGACCAAGGAACAAATATTTGTGATAAATAAATCCACAAATAATGCCCTCACCGGGATTCGAACCCGGAACCTCCAGCTTCCTAAGCAGGGTCACTATCACTACCAACTAGGCTACGGAGGCTGACGAACTTCATTCGATTTCACCACACATGTCTTCGTAAATTCCAATACTAAAGTAGTAGCTAAATAATCGACTTTAAAATGTCGAACCGAAAACATCCACGACAAAGGGGCGAGCCATTTCAATTTTAGTTCGCGTTCTAAATCGAAAAGCGAGATAGCCACTCGGTAAGCGCCTCCTGGGGCGCGTCTATCGAATTTATGGGCGCAATAAAATGTATTAGAAAGTAATGCTGGCAGTTTACGTCGAATCGCCGTGGTCATATGTTTGGCCACACTTGATGCAAGTATCAGGAAAAGCAAAAATGTTTTGAATGTGTTTAATGTCATAACTGATTTTCAATTCAAATTAGAACCGGCTTTGTATGAGCTTTTATATTATTTCTTACATATTTAAAGAAATATAGATACAAGATATATAGAAATATATTATATTTTCAGGGCCCATATGAGGCAGGACATCCTGGCCTGTCTCGGGGATTTCAGGGATGACAAATTACTGAAATTTACAAATTTTGGAGTTCGTGGTAGCAAGCCTGGGTTCTAATGTAATCTAAGGTAACCAAAACAAAATGATTAATCTTATATTATATTCTGGAATTAGTAGGTACTTAATTTAATTCCAGTGAGATAGTCCCTTATTTAAACATACTCGTTCAGGCTGACACAACATTCAATTCTCTCCATCCTCTCCTTCCATTCATTCTCTTTTATTAGAGTAACAATTCATTTATCCCTCAAAAATTCGTATAGTGAATCAATTCATCGTCACTCAAATTCACCGTAACCAATTCAAAACCATACCTAAATTATAATACAACACAACCAAAATATGTATAAGTACAGCGTCCAATTAGCTACTAAATTAGTTACCATCCAACGCCTTACATAAAAGACTTCAGGGTAAGCGGAAGCACCTATTAAAGCCTAGAAATGATGGAGGGGCAGATCGCATGAGCGTACGACAGCACAAACATTTAGTTTACCTTCTAATCTGCCACGAATCTGTGTTACATTTTACATTATATTTGTTCCTTTTACAAGCCTAAATACACACTTAATCGAGCACTTAGCTTAATCCCCATTTAATCGTTACATATAGAAATCGTTACGTCTAGAGAGCCTGCTGTGAGAATGAAAATCGTGAATCGAGCATCTGTCTCATGCGTAACATTTTTTTCCTAACTAGTGCGGAAAAGAAAAGTTTCTTTTTTTAAGGTACTTGTTATGAAAAAAGTCGTTAGATACACATGTAAAAACTTATTTTTAACTCGGGTGATTGTCGCCCTCGTTTCACTCGGGCTCCAACAAACACCCTCGTCGAAAACAGTTTTTTTTTGCACTTGCATCGAAATATACAATTGATGTTCGCGATAGACCTTCAGAGGCCCTATTCCGACATACATTCGCTGTTTTGCTTCTCTGTCATACTCGTAAATTACTTCCTCGTAAATTACTTTCTTAAATTACTTCCTACGAAATTGTGACAGGGAGGTAACATGATGAAACGCATTAGCACGGGCTCAGTGCTTGATAATGAAGATAGGCTCTCTAAAACAGTTGCGTAGTGACTAAATACGTGTTACATGTGCGTGAGTTTAACAGTTTAATTATATTCGTAGGTATTTTGTCTCACGATAGTTTAAATTCAATAAGAAATAGGTCACAGTCAGGGTCAACGAAATAAGTGCCTACAAAATACACACATCGAGCTCATTACTGAAAACCCCAAAGATAACTAAAAGGAAATAAATTTAGAAGGTTGCTTAAATATTTCCTGCGGATATACAACATTTAGGTTTCAATTATATCACGAGGACGTTTTAAAACACGTGATTTAATATAAATGTCGTAATTGCAATGACATGAAAGACCTAGTTCATTAACGTGTAACACGTTCGCACGTATATTTACGTTAACCCTTTAATTTAGGGCACCGGTCTCAAAAACGACCTATCTTTTTGTATTTTTTCTTGTATAGAATTTTTCGTACTAGGTATACATATAATGGCGTTGAGGCTTGAACCCACGATTTTTTGGATTCTTGCCCGTTAAAGGGTGTAATATAATAAATATCAATAATTTAAACAAAAAATGTATGTAAACTCAAGGTTTTAAGTTGGTAATAAAATCAAGGTTTATTCAAAGCTAAAAGTGCGTTATTAAAGAATAATGCAAGACTTTAGGTTAGATTACATTTTTTTGGATTCTACTGACGAATGGTATAATCTTTGTCCATGGCCTCTCCCTATAACTTATGTGTATTGCGCATACGGCGGTAATTCTAATTTCAATAGCGATATTTATTCTAAAGAGTACATACACCAAAATGTAATGTTTATTTTCTTTTTTGGAAAAACAGCGATGAAAATCAATAGCTGTACCACAATTAGTAAACAAGTTTATTTAAATATCTTGGTTGAAGTAACTCGACACCGATCAGCCGGCTACTTCCTCGCACAACGTATCAGTATAGAAACACATGCCGCCATCCTCGATCCTTACAGAACAGCATCTTTGCAGAGTGAGGCTACATTAATTTAATTTAGTTTTGTTATTTTAAATGAGTTGTATTTGTAACTTTGACATGGTAACATTAAAACCGCGATAGCTCAAAATGCTAAGTTGCTAAGGTGACTGAATAATTATATATTATTATTTGCGTACATACTTCATACTTATATTAATATCAAGTTAGGTACATTTTACGCTTATTAACTATGCTGACATATTACCACCTATACCTTAACCAATTTAGGTAAATCGGGTTAGTCCAGTTCGAACCGCAATCACTGATGTAACCGCTAAACAAGGTAATTACAATCCTCTCATATATTTACTGTCTCAATTATCCCTAATGCTACCGATTTGATTATTACACACCTATTTCGTACATTGTATGTATGGCCATTCAATTTATAATTCAGATTGTGCCTTTTTTGCTAGATTTAAAAATCCCTATATTGTTGTCAAGCAGAATAACAAGTATTTTAAATTTTATGTGAGGAAAAACTGCATGTCAATGTCAATTTCATAAGCTTTGTTTGTACCTTGTCACATAAAATTATTTGAATTTAACGTAAATTTGACAACATTAAAAAGTAAAAATTAAAATATCCACGTTCATCACTAAAGTATAATATTCCATCCAATATTCCATCGTGATCATTCGTGATATTTTGCTAATAAGTTCCGAACTGTGCGAACATTTATAGACGTGACGACACAGAAACATCCATATGAAAATTATTAGTCTGTGTTAGTGGGTATCTTATCATAACAATAAATACGTATTCTTAACAGGATTCAAACGGTAGGCAAACCCACGAGCATCACCCAGTAGGTAAATTACGACGACGTTCTCTTTAAATAAAATTATAATTTTATTCACACTGTCGGCGTTTATGATCATGAGAGGTCAAAATTTATCGTTCTTTAATATGAGAAACCGGGGTCAAAGGTGTCCTATCAATTCTTAGTTTCCTAGATCAGCTTCCGAACCGTTTCGGTTCCAGTTAATCTGGCTGATAAGACAATTTATGACAACGGATGGGTTCGACGGTCACGATCGTTTTCTATTTAATGTTATTGGGACGTAATTTTTATCCAATATTCAGTAGATAACAAAAACTACAGTTGTAGACAACACTTTTGATTACTTTTTGTTATATTTATGGGTAAATAAACCAGCCTCGTTCTTGACCTTCATGCAATTTTGATAGTGTAATATTTATATTCCGTAATAGTACATTATGATACAAGTGTGCTAGGTTGATCATTATACTCGAGGCGGTATTGTGCGCGCGAGCTGCAAGCGAGCGCGCATAAGATAGCAGAGAGTATAATGATCATTGCACACGAGTTTCATACGACGTTTTTCAACACACTTGCGAGGAATAACCGACTTTTAGTAACACTTTTACTTACCTTTGTTGCTAGGTAATTACTACTTACTTAGGTAACTATCCCAAAGTTAAGTGTAACCGTTTCATTGTATTCTTATTCATTACTTGAAGTTCATAATTCACATAAAAGTAATAACAGTAAACACAACCATGAACACAACAAAATAAACGCAACAAACATTTGAAATTCACTCCACTCCGAAGAACAAAATAAATACAAAATTACAAATGGTAACTTTAAAACGGCGCGCGCATACCTAAGGAATTTTTAAACGCGCGCAAATTTGTGAGGCAGCAATCCTATCGACAAACGACCAATATAAAAAAAAACTGCGAATCATTAACGTTTATCATAAAATGAAAATACGATAACTTTACATTTAATATAATTACTTGATAATTTGGATGCACAATTTAAATATTTTATTTATTTATTTACGAAAATTTATAGTATTTTGAAATAATATTCTGGATTCCGCTATTTCTGCCACATGTCAACTCTTTGGTCAATTTAAAAAATAAATATAACCTGACTATATACGAATGCTTCATCTACATGACATAATACTTGAAAATGTTTGCAAACGTACTTGGTCGGGTTATGTTATTACCGCACTAGAACAATAACGTAATGAAAAAGCACGCGTGTTTAATATCGTGGATTATGAGCCTAATAGCGGTTCAATAATACCTACGTTACGAGCAAGTGTGTTGAAAAAGTATGTGTCGACGTCAAAGATATATTTACAATTGAAAGTTACAAAAAAATCTTTACATTTAAGTAAGTTGCCACGTAAAGTGACAAGTACAAGTTTACGTGATATATTACAGTTTCATATTTTCACTCAATGTGCCTAAAATATGTATACACTATTTAGTCCATGGAGTTTGTCACTTTTTCTGACTTATATTCGTTTACACGACAAGTTACAGAATAATATTTACACTCAATGTGTCAAACGTGATACACGTCAAGAGCAAAATTTCTGTTTTTACGTTTCATGATGCATAAAAACTTTTTCGCATTCTGCTACAAAATCATATTTACATACTTCACCTGTTTATTTACTAATTTCTTTATAATTCATCTATTTCATTCTGGCTTACATTTTATTTATGAAACCTTCTTGCTGTAATTTTCTTTGACTTCTTACTCATTATTTTTAATTCGTATTAAGAATATTCCATTCTATATATGATAATTATAGTAGTGTTTTATCTTTTCGAGTGTCATTGATGCATTGAGAGTGGCATTGTAAAGATAAATTTCATAAACAATATTAAATAAAAATGTTTCGTATAGACGACCATACAAAGCACAAAATAATTACCATGCGTGAATATGGAGCTACGGTTACGGATATATCGGAAGAACTGGGCATTTCGGTAAGTAAACCTTTAAATGACTGTAAGAAATATGGCTTTACGTCATAACTCATAGCATCTTAAAGTTTATGAGAATTATGAAATAGTGACTATCAGGATCCCTTTGTTTTACTTAGTTACGCGTTTCTGAGAAAAACCAAATTATGAGTAATGAAAATTCGGACAAACAATACATAATGACTTAAAACTTTACGACAAACAACATATTATCATCTCTCTCATATTGTTTCAGCGACCAACGGTGTATCTGTGGATCAACAGATGGGGCAACGAGGGAACAGTGAAATGTCGCTCATCTAAAGGCCGAAATAAAAAAACCTCGGATGACACAGATAGGGCTTTAATAGAAAGTGTGTTGGTCCAGCGATTCATAAGTGTACCAACATATGCACAACAATTAAATGTTAGTGCTAATACGATCAGAAGACGATTAAAGAGTGCAGGAATTCGTCGTAGAATCCCTGCAAGGAAACCGCAACTAACTGACCGGCACAAAGGTTTACGGTTGAATTTTGCCAATACATTTCGACATTTCGACTTTGAAGATGCGGTTTTTGTCGACGAAAAGGTCTTCACTACATGCAAAGATGGACGCGTCTCCCTATATCGCGTGGAAAACACGCGTTACGACGAACATAATATCTTGGCTGATAGAAGAAGTGGGCGTCTATCAATTGGTTTCTGGGGATGGCTTTCGAGTTCGGGTCCGGGTGAACTTGTGGAAATCACAACGCGAATGAATGGCAACAATTACTTAGAAATCCTTAGGGATGTTTTACTACCAACACTCAAAGCTTCATTTGGCGATAAAAAAATATATTTGATACAGGACAACTCATCGGTCCATAATTCCCGTATAGTCCAAGCATGGATTAATGAACAAGATAGCATAGAACTGATGAAGTTGCCACCTAAATCCCCGGACATAAATGTCATTGAAAACATGTGGGGTCTTATGGTCCAAAATTGGGACTCTTCGAAGGTAAAGACCAAACAAAAATTAAGGGAACATGTACACGAGCTGTGGGAGTACTATCGCGGTATTGACTACTGTGAAAATTTAGTCCGCTCTATGGGCCAACGCTTACAAGATGTACAGGATGCTTTTGGTGGCTACACACGATTTTAAAATGTTGAAACATTAAGATATTCACACGTTGTATGATTATTAATATAAGAAGTAACCTTTTTTTAACTAGAAGTGGTTATTTTTTTTTAAATATTAAATCACCTAACTTTACTGTTATAAGTCTTTTAATCAAATCGTATAGCAGAAACGAAAGTAGGTAGGTAGTTATGTAATTTTTTGATCAACATAAGCAATAAAGCCACGTTCTTACAGACTATGCTAAAAAAGTTAAGTCGATTCAACGAATTGGGCTTACCTTACGTAAGGAACTTCGGCCCTCAATCCACTTTTATTTATTTTTTTCGAATTATTCATTATATACATACAGGCAGATTTTTTAATCAGTGGCCAAATTCAAAGTAGTATATGTGTAGGTCATACTGAACCACTTTTAGTATGGGAACAACGCCGAAATCGCAAAAAATATTGTCTTTCCCATATAATTCGGTGGCATCACATCAGTCGGAATGTCCCATACATTCCGACTGATGTGATGCCCCCCCAATGCCACTTCCCTTTTTTTTGCGATTTCGGCGTTGTTCCCATACTAAAAGTGGTTCAGTATGACCTACACATACACTACTTAGAATTTGGCCACTGATCAAAAAATCACCCCGTATATACATAATTGCCTATGTCCTCGACCACAGAGCAAATTAGACCTACGTGCACACGCATGAAGTTCAACTTTGACATTTCGTATGAGCGTTAGCTTTTGAACAAAATAACCGGCCAAGGGCGAGTCCGATTCGTACATTAAGGGTTCCGTACAATTGGCAAAAAATCACGCTTGTTGTATGGGAGCTCAACTTAAATATTTATTTTATTCTGTTTTATTGTGATTTTAGTATTTGTTTAACGACACAGAAATATATCGTCTGAAAGATTTAATTGTTTGTGAGATAGGTACAGTCTGGTGACAGACAAACAGACAAATGGAGAATGAAGGTTTTGTAATTGGGTCGGTATTTTTAGGTAAAACCTTTGGGTACGAAACCCTGAAAACCAATAATACTGAAAATGGTTTAAGTGGAATTATAATATTGGGCATAGCATTGACGTCATTTAAACGAATGAGACAAACATACCATTTGACAGTATGGTACTCTTTTCGATGATTGTCATTATTTGAAATTCGAATGCTGTTTTCAATTGATTGTAAATATATTTATTTAGCAGGAAGTATACAACTGTTTATGTATGGTTGATTGTGAATATTAAATGGGATCTTTACATGTAAGTTACTTTGGCACATTGAGTGTAAATATTATTCTGTAACTTGTCGTGTAAACGAATATAAGTCAGAAAAAGTGACAAACTCCATGAACTAAATAGTGTAAACATATTTTAGGCACATTGAGTGAAAATATGAAACTGTAATATATCACGTAAACTTGTACTTGTCACTTTACGTGGCAACTTACTTAAATGTAAAGATTTTTTTGTAACTTTCAATTGTAAATATATCTTTGACGTCGACTGTACATATTCAAATTTTATTTTATTATTTATGGCATGTAATTTTTTTAATTTTATGAATAAATGAATATGAATGTATTTAGGTATTTGATCAGTAGCTCTATCGCGAACTTGGAAAATTATAATTTTTACGCATCTGACTCTGTCACCTTCGTTGATATGACAGAAGGTGCCCGAAATTTACGATTTTCGAAGTTCGCGGTAGCCCTAAGTCGACAAAATGTCATAAGCCGAATGCAAGAAGAATTTCCTGACACAACATTTTTTATTCACAACTCTGAATTTCATCCGCCATTCAAACCCAAACTTATCCTATGTCAAACGCCAAAATTTCGCAAATTACACACCGTTATGCGACAATGAACTATCGTGTTTCGTCGAAAAAACATGTCATTGTTATACAAATGTATCTGTTGTTGCGCGGCAGTAATTGCAGGTCCACTCTGTAATTTGCCGCGACATTTTGTGTAGTATTTTGTTGTCAAAGGGACCGTTGTACAGACGCCATCAGATATATTGTGGCGTCAGGAGCGTTCAAAAATATCTGAACTCGCCTTTATTGCCATAACGATAGAGAGGTGTTCAGATATTTTTAGCGCTCCGGACGCTATGATATATCTGATGGCGACTGTAAGAACATTCGCATATACTTTTGACCTTTTTGTCAACGACAAGACGATGGGGATCGTTTCGTTTAATGTAGATGAAAATATGAGATCGGGAAGTTGACATACTCAAAGTTTGCGAGTTTGTTACATGTCGAAGCATTTTTTATTTTTATAACTAATTTTATTTGTGCAACAAGTAAGCTTTCTTGAATATGTATTCTAACTTATCGAAGACGGACAACATTGGGCCGGTGTACCACTGGCTTAAAGATTCTCTTATTTAATGCGTGATTGCAGCTTAATTGTTTAAATATCAATAACATAAGGAGAAAATATGTATACGTAATCGTACTTTTTTATGTTTGCCATTTACACCTTAGCTTACGGTTCTTCTTTAGTATTATCTATTCCTTTAGTATAATGTAATGTGACATCTTTATATTTCAGAACATTATTCAAAACCCATCTCTTAACTTAGCAAGCTAAGTATTGTTTGTCCCTTTCAGTCTTATCAATATGTCTATAGCAATACAAATTTTATAATAATCATGCTTAGACACCAAAATTTGTCGAATTACTGTCCGAGATAACACCCGGAATACCTAATGCACAATCAGATTCGTAATTGAAACATCACAGATAAGTAAACAGATAATTATCATGACGTTTTTATTAAATAATGCAATTAATCTTCAAAATTGCGTTTTCTTCTTCTTCTTCGTCAGCGTGTGTTCGCCCACCGTTGGGCATACGCTTCTCCAACTTGCTTCCACACAGCGCGGTTGTTTGTTTCCCTTTTCCAAATTGCGTTTTAGCCCTCTTCAAATAGATCATTAACGTTCAATTCCTTGCATAGCTCTTGTTGACATCACCAATTCTATTTTGCCCTTTCGATTCAGTTCAATCGTTTGTAGAAATGATAATGAAAACGTCAGCCATGGCGCGAGGCGCCCAACAGCGTTCTCCTTTCACAAATCATTTATCTCAACCATGAAAACATAACCAATATATCTTGATCTTAGTATGTTGCAACAACAGGTTACACCTTAATACTGGTTTTCAGGTAGAGGTTGGCTATTTGGTTTTGTGAACTTAAAGTGTCGGAGTGGCGTCAAAGGGTTCCGTCAAGGCGTGAATTAAAACGACCAGCGGGAGGCTTCAGAGGTGACTGCGAACCGGTTCGGTCTGTGGGGATGTTGCTGAATTACCCTTTCTTTGTATATCAGGGTTCCTCAAAGGAAACATTTATTTAGTCATGTATGTGAGACGTTTAGTGAAATTCAAAATGGAAGCGATGGCAATTTGTTTATTAATAATTAGCGGTGTCCAGTGTTGGTAACATACCTCCCTCTCTTTTTCCACGACACGCTTCTCTGTCTGGTATTTGAAAATGAAAAAGCTTGGACTTTATTATGGCTTTTTTTGCGTAAAATATTAAATAATATTGCTCTTTACCATCTACCCATATCTTTGTATATTTGCCAAGCCAAAGATGAAGTTCAATCGCTGCCTCCTTAATATGAAATATATGAATGCACACATGTCCAAACAAAGCTATGTTACGTGAAGTTACGAGTAAATGTTTCATATAATAATATTGTGTAATAGTAAGCGTTAAACGACCTTTCATCGAAAAGGTTGTTTAGTTTCTCCCATATTTCTCTTAGTTACGCTTACAATTAATTTAGGCATAGAGTAATAATAAATCATAGATTGTTGAAATCATACAGGACAACATTACTCATTCTGAAATAATAAATTGTACGGGATATACAGTAAGCCAGATATATAGTTTAAACTCGCTTCAAAGATTATGAACAATGAGTACATCTTGAACGGCAGAGAAATTAGTTTAAACATGGGATCCATTAGTAAGAAGTAGTTTATTACTGAGCAACATTGTGGCTGTAAACTTTGTTTTCACACAATCTGATTTTCAATTGACCTTTCACCGAGCTAAACTCGAGTGTACATTACATTGCAGGCATTTTTTTAACGTAAAAAAAATGTAATGAATGTGTTAATTATTATTGTAACGAAACGTTATTATTTTAATGTATACAACATTACATGACTTTTTGTATTATAAATCTAAATTTCGTTAAGAGGTTCGCTCGTAAATATTAGATTTACCCCTAAATAATGAGTAATGCACGTATTACTGATACATATATGACTTGATCACTCTATGATTTGTTACTCTATGGTTCAGGCAAAATCGCTAGGTAGTCAGAAGTCAAAACCCACCGAGTTCGGGGATTCAAGATACAAGTAAGGAAGTAGGTACGAGTCTCCTTTGTCGTTCATACTTCATATAACGCGTAGGAATTCCAAGTTTATCAGTTTGAAAGTGTTAGCTAAGTTGTTTACTTGTATCGAGTAACTAAACAAAGCGAGACGTAGGTATGTCGTTGGCGTAACGTTAAAGGTTATGAAGTTGGTCATATAATTTGGATTGCCGTTCAGAGCTACTTTATCCTGTATTAAGTAACTAGAAATATTGTAACATAGATAAATCAATGATATACATATGTTTTTATAAAATTCAATGACTTATTTAATTTATTTAATAATTAATTCGTTGCAGTTCGACTCTATCTACCACTTAGGTACTTTGTATTGGTAGACAGACGAAAATGTTGCTATCAATTTACCATAGATGTGTTGCCCTTGATACTATTTAGTGATTTAGGGGTATCATCCCCTAAATCACTAAAAGTTCGAGTTTTATAATACGTATATGCGTTCCTCAATTAATTCATGTGCTCTTACACTCTAGTATTCTAATCAAAATGAAAGACAGGTATACTAATACCTCACAGGTCAGGACTGGGGCCCATTTCTCGAAAGCTTGTAACTTGTAATACAAGCGGAAGTCCTTATCAAATTAATAGTGTCAAAAAGAGACTTCCACTTGTATTACAAGTTACAAGCTTTTGAGAAATGGGCCCCAGGTAGTATTCTAATACGCGCGCTTAACTTTTTATATTCTGTCACGATAATTAATTCAACCTACCTAGAAAGATTTGGAAATTTTAACCTAAACAACATAATTCTACTAACATCATCGAACTAATAATGAAATATTTAACACTCATTACTTCATTTTCACCCCGACACATCAAAACACGGAAGAAACATGAAAATGCGCCTATAGCTGTATACCGATCAAATAATTACCTCCTCGATAAAATATTGGCACCCTCCCCCGGCTCGATCCCGGGAGCCACAACTGTCGATGTCACCTTAATTTACGACCTTCAATTATAAATTTTACATCTTCCACCATTTGTCATTCCTCAACCCAACTCCAACCTTATCACATCACCCTTAAGACCCATTACTGGCCGGCTCAAGAAAAGAATCATTGAAATTACAAGACTCGCGAGATTCGGGGGAATATAAATAATTTAAAAATAATAACCGAAGTTTGAGAAGATATTCGATTAGCGGAATGAAATTCTCAAGTTTAGCGAAATGAGGTTATTTGCTGTACTTAGAGGTTTTTCTCATTTTGACGACTTTCTTGCTACATCAATAAGTCCATAGATGGCTAAATGGTCCTGTATTATCCTCCTGCCGCCCAGAGGCCTATTAAAAAGTCTCCTCAAACAAATGAAATCCTATTCTAATTCCTGCACTATTCATTCAAAATTCACTGGCAATTTTTATTGTCTGGGCGGCTGGAGAGTCAGAGTGGCTAAATGGTCCTGTATTATCTAGTAAATATTTGGTGTACCGAACTAACTATTTGTATATTTTGGCTGCTACAAAGGTGATTCTTTCTTTGTCTTCTTTTACCTAGTTATGTCGGTATTTGCCAGGGTCCGTTTTCCTACTGCTATTCCTCCACTTTGCGCGATACTGGGCATCTTCGATTGTAAGTCCGTTTACACTCATGTCGGCCTTCACGAAATCTAGCCATCGCTTTTGTGGTCTGTCGCGATACTGAGTTTTAAATTTAAGTAAAATGTTTTAGAGGATGCAGATTTTACAGTAGAATAATCATTTGAAACGAACTTTTTATCTTAGGTTATTAATTAGTAGCGTGAAAAGATAAATATTCAGTTAAAACGTATCATATCGCGTTTTAATGGCGGACACTAATGTGGTTTCCGTAATTAATATTTGTTACGATACTGATAAAAATGATTACAGACACAGTTAACGGTACTCTTAGTTTGTTTTTTATTTTATTTTTATCCTGGTCCGATGCGATGGCAGATACAAGTCAGAAAGAAATTTATTATGTCAGACAAACGGGTAATTATCTTATCACCGAAACGTCTGCCATCTATTATTTCTTATTTTTATTTGACGGATGTGTCACGACCATGTTCGAAGGGTTTTCAAGAAGTTCAACATTTTGATAGGTACTTCGATTCGTCGAGCTTTCTGTTCACATATTTATTATCAATTTACATTTGTATAATGATACATAATATAATTATAAAAACCTTATCTACAAAACTAAAACTTGTGACCGGAACCGGGATTTTATACTCTCTATGTTGGTACTTCTCAATATTTTATGTAATTTACAATGTCATATTTTTAAATTACTCCATTTAATTACAATTTACAATAAAAAAGAACGAAAAAAGAACCGATTTTTTTTGTATGAAGAAAATAACGGTTCCGGTTCCTGTAAAAGTAAAATCAAAATAAATTTAACCTAAACATCAAATATAACCATTCTACAAGATTGATGATGGGCAGCAGCGTCATCATAGTGGACACATTACTGCGATCGCCAATCCGCTTGCCCAGCGTGGCGATTATGGGCATTTACCTTCTAATGCGTCTATACGCATAGTTAATAGGAGAGGCCTACGTCCAGCAGTGGACTAACATAGGCTGATGATGATGATGATGATGATGATGATGATGATCAAATATAAAATAACTGTTCATGTATAAAAATATAGAAAATTAAGTTCAGATAACTTTACCTTTCTATACATATGGCTGTGACAACTCACAAATGGGCATTTCTCCGAGCGTTTCAACGGCCGTGACTTCAGTGACAGCCTTATCACACGAATCCCGCGAGAGATGCAAGAACTTTTGAATGTATTGGTAGACAGTTGACAACTACCAAGACATCCAAAAAATGTATGAAACACCCACGGAAATCGGGTAATAATGTTGCCACCGAAGTCACAGCGGTTGAAACGCTCAGAGAAATGCCCTACTCTAAATAAAAAATACCATTAAAACCTCTTATTACGACTTAGCCACATACACATCCAGGTTATCCCATAAGCCTTCGTCAGTTAAAGGCCTTTCTTTTGGATCCACCAAAAATAATTACAGTGGTACCGTAAACAAACACCCTAACAATCGACATGTTCAAACACTATTTTCGACACCCTGTGGCCCGTTTCTCAAAAGCTTGTAACTTGTAATACAAGTGGAAGTCTCTTTTTGACACCACAAGTTAGATAGGGACTCCCGCTTGTATTACAAGTACAAGCTTTTGATAAATAGGCTCCTGCTCTTAACTTTATTGCTATTACGATTGCAAATATCATTATTGGGACTGTGTTGAGAATTGGCGCCGATACATAACTTAGAATTACAAAAATAAAACCGAAAAACCTGTCACTAATCGGTAACCAAAGTAAGGTCCAACCGAGATTTTCGACCGCGAACTAAATTGTACTAGTCTCGGTCTCGGCCAAGACAAAATCCATAGTCTCGGTCGAACCTTACCAAAATGTAACTAATATAAAGTAGGTACCATAACGTCTAAATAAAAACATTGTTCGATGTAAACACACAAAAGTATGTCTATCGTAGCGAGTTTCCTCTTGACCTCTGACACAAAGATAGTACATTATACTCATTAACGCGTTATCGACACATAACGAGCAGTCAGGATACTGAAACTGACTTAATTATGTTACCTCCAACATACATGCCTACTGAGCTTTTTATGTTACTTCATAATTTGTAAATAAATATATATTTTAGCTTTGTAAGTATGGCAAATGAAAGTAATGCAGCAATAAGTCAGCGTCACTCATAGTATCCGAGGATAGAAATACTAGGTTGGAGTATTAACCCTTTGTTCCTTTCCGTCTTATAAATATTTCTATAAGACAGAAAGAGACAAACGAAAGTTAATAGCTTGCTGGGTTAAGATATTTATGAAATAAGGGGGTAAGTGTGTAAGTTTTTGTTGACAAGCGATGAAGCTGTACAGGGCTTCTAATTTCCTTATGTAGATAATGAAATTCAATGCCACAATCTTAGATATAGGTTAGGTTAGTTAGATTTAATTTATGTATTTAAATTTTACAGTAAATACAGACTGGATGAAAAAGATATTATTAGCATTTCCAAGTACGAACTGAACTAAATATGTACTCTGCTGTCTTCTTTTACTGGCGACAAAGTCGTAACTTCAAAACACAAATTATCGATAACTTTACTGATTCCTGAACATAAAGTGATCATTTTATTGTGTATGAAAATAGATTCGGAGATAGCGGAACGAGCTACATTTAGAAAATAGAAGGCATTTTGTCATTTCATTACGCAATAAGTTCACACCGCGTTGTCTCATTTTAGCCACTCTAATACAACAGTGAATTCCGTATAGACAGTCCAGACCCCTCATTTTAAACACAAAGATATGATTAAGCTGCCAGCGACCGCGATTTTTATTTTATAAAAATCATTTGACGAGGGTCGCCATTAATTTTGGCGACAATGTGATAAATAATGAGAGAGGTGTAATGCGGGGGCGGCATCCCTCTAAAATGTCACTTTGATGGGCTGTTTCTGAAGTTTTGACAGGTCACATCCTAATTTCCTTTCTGGGAGTGTTGTGAGCGGCTGCCAATTTTCAATAAGAGAGAGCATTGTGAGGATATTGCAATTTCAACTTCTTTGTACCGACACAAATATTTCAATATAAAAACATGCCAGTTATTTCTAGAGGAAAATTATGCTCCTCCTTATTATTAAATTTCGTGAGATATATTATCTATAAGTATTTATCAGCCTCCGTAGCCTAGTTGCTATGCTAGTGACCCTGCCTACAAAGCTGGTGATTCCGGGTTCGAATCCCAGCGAGGGCATTATTTGTGTATTTATTTATCACAAATACTTGTTCCTTGGTCATGGCTGTGTATATATTTAAGTATCTATATGTATCTATCTATTATATGTATCATCGCCTGGTACCCACATCACAAGCCTTAATTGAGCTTACCGTGGGACTGGGTCGATTTGTGTAAGATGTCCCAAGATATTTATTTATTATTTATAATGAAATGGTTAAACTCACGTGTATTTTAGGTACTACGTGCGACATGTTTCGGAGAGCCTAGGTCCCCATTATCAGTACTGAGCCCGCGAATCGCGAGTGCGGCGCGCATACGTATACGCACACAATATGTCGCGCGTAGTGACTAAATATACGTGAGTTTAACCGTTTCATTATATTTATATTACCTACTTAATACTAAAACATATTCTCTAATTATTTTTAATTTATCATTGCGAATTTATAAAAAGGTAACAATTATTTCTCAATTGAATATAAAGTACTGTTTATATAAAATTATAATTTTATTTTCATTACGCTTGCTGTTTAAGCGCGCCATTGCTTGCGCGCGTAGCGGGAGTAATAGAAAAGTGAAATTCCCAAGGAAGTAATAGAAATGTCAGGACGTCATTTAATAATATTATGTCCTAAAACTTATTTTTTTGTGGGCAAGTGTGATGAATGCATCACGGTCGGTAAGCGGAACACTAACTCGAGTCATAAAAGCCTAACGGCGTCGGGCTTCTATCACTCGCGTTAGTAATTCTGTACTTACCTCCCTTGATGCACAATGTGCTATTATTTAATAGACAAGATATTCTCATTCTCAAAGATAATAATTAGAAACCAATCCATAACAAAACGGTATATGTGTAATTTACGTTCAATTTTCAGCGTAAAGTGTTACGTTTATCCCCACTATCCCCAGTCTCCCCTTAGCACAAATTGGTACAATGATCACGTGAACTATTAATTAGTGGTATCGAACATGTGTAGTGTGTAATACACCTAATGTGTAGTGCAGTATAATAAGCCTACATCACACTGCCGACATCAAAGAGCGTCGCGAACACACGTTGCAACCAACTACATTGTCACTGTGTCGACGTGTTAAATATTTAGATATAGTTAAGTTGGGGTTGCCAGGACATTTGGCTAAAAAGCCGAGCGGTGAACTTAGAAGGATTTTTATATATTTATTATGCAACATTAACTTTATTACATACTACAAATAGGTAGGTAGTCATTAATAAATATCATCGCTATATCGAAAAATTAATGCGATGGTAATGTATATATTACAGTTATGTGATTTTTTGTAATTTCTAATTTGTGATTTCTGAGTACGAGTACCGATAATATTCATTTTATAAATTTTGAATGACACTTAAATTTTCAAGCAATTTTCAGTACCTAGACTTAAAGCACATGATTGGTGCGACAATAGCAGACTACCCATATTTTACTATGTTCATAAAAGAGGGACGGATAGTCGATATCGCCATTGTCGCTTTAGTCATATCGCTGCCCCAATATTACAAGCTTTGTTACACTTTTACCAACTTGAAATATAAACATTGTCACATTGACACTTAGTCCTGATTCAACTACCTCAAAAGTGTAACAGAACCGTACATGTAATATTGAGGTAATCTGCCAACCCTATAGATTCGACTTCGCCTGTTCGTTAACTTGAAGCCTATAGCCCATTGATTTGACATTGTCAACTTAATAACTAGGTATATAACGAAATGGTTTTTTTATGTGACGAAGGTAGACAACTAAGCTCTCAGCCCACCTTATGGAAAGCAGGGACTGACCAAAAAATCGCCCTATGTACCCTGAGGACTTAGATGGATTGCCTCAATCTATGCCAGTAATAATTACACCAGCTATCTTATCCCCAAACCGAAACAGCAGTGCAAAAGCTGCTATTTAGCGGCAGGTTAACGGGTAAGACGGTGGTAGCTATCCGGGCGGACCCTGCACGAGGTCCTACCACCAGCAAGATTTATGTTGTAATCAAATAAACAAAATACGCAAGTAAAAACAGAGCCATCAACAATCACACACCTATAGCCATATTCAACAATTTGAAACAAACATTTGGCTGCAGTAAATCAAATTTTAACTCGATTTAGCGATTCATAACGCAGGGTGAGATCTGTGAAAAATGGCTTATTTTAAAACGCTATTTTTCGTGGCACTGCGCGGGGACGGGGGTTATCTGCCATTGAACACGGTGACGAGTAAAACATCTGAATTTGGAGACTGTACATAAATAAAAATGACCCTATTTGATTAATATGACTTCCCAATAATTAATAATCGCCAGTGGACTATTTCGATATATTTTTCTAATGAAAAAGAGCGTAGAAAATTGTAAAAAGTACTTACATGGGGCTTAAAATCAAATATTAAAAATGATTTTTAACGTAAATAAAACTTTTTTATAGACAGCGCCTCATCAAGGTAGTTTCAATAAGCCCAAGCTCTGAATTTTAATCTTATTTTACAGCACAACCAAACTTATTCCTTGCTATCATAACATTGAATTCTAAATGAAAATGTGTATAATGGTTAAATGTTTTTATGAAATAGTAGAGATTTGCTGGTAATCTATAAATGATCCTAAAACTTTTTCAAGCAGCAACCAAGCATGCATCAAAATAATTTAAACAAAATTCGAAATATTGTAAGACTTATTTTTATCAAAACCCTAGCATAAAGTGGGTTCTCCATTTCGGAAATCATATGTCGCGGGCGAGGCGAGGCCATATATCACGCGGTGCTCATCACGTTTTTAAAAAAAACACACCAGCCGGCTGCTCACTATATTTCCCTTACGAATGCGACAAAGATAATTAGGAAATATGTATCTTTGTATGTAAATTGGTATAAAGGTAAATGTAAAGTAGATCCGAATGGGTAACCGAGTAAACGACAGTAAGCATTTTTAACTTTTATGGAAACTGTAGTATGGTCAGTCCAACGCTTATTATATGACTTTGTAGTGTCATAAAATATTAGGTATTGTTCAAGAGTTGGCTAAGGGTAGTAAGGGTAGTAGGACTACTACTTTCACACACGTCATAGGCAATTGGGCATTGACGCCGAAGCATCTCCTATAACCTATTACCACTATAGGTTAACTCTTTAGGAGGTAATGCCAAATATACAATTCGATATATATAGATCTAGCAGTGTACTTAAATAGGCCGATATGTGATGTGATGTGATCTTTATATATTTACGCTAAAATCCATTACCATACAATATGGAGAAACAAACAGACGAATAGAGACAGCATCTTACTAAAAAATCTTACAAAAGGTGAAATACGATTACCTAAGCAGAAATGTTCTCTTACTTCTTAAAACTTTCCTAAATTATTTAAAAATCCTATATTAGTTCAAATAATGAGCACTCAACCCACTGACTTGCATTATTATATCGGTTTGCCATAAACTAGACCTTCGCTAAAGAAAGCCTCGCACAAACGATTGTGTTTGGATTTGTTCATCTACACAAATTATCGTAATTATAAACCACTCGAGAACTCACGGGCCTTGTCCAAATATACGTTGGGGTCCGTTACGGCTGCAATCAAAAGAATTCTATCGATGAAGTCGCGCCCCATGTCTTTGCTACCCCTGCCTTGCAAATACCGTTCTTTCGAAATCAAACTTTAAAGCGAATCGATTTGGTGTATTTTTTAACTTTAACTTGTTGAAGTCGAGACGACTACCAAAGAAATCGTCAATAAACAATAGTTTATGTTATATTAATGCCGCGATTCTTAGTTCTGTCTCAACTGTACAGGATGTCTGATTATTTTAATTGATCGTTTATTTTTTCTGGTCCAGTTAACATTTTATACATTAGTTGCCTATCAACTATGTAATTAAATGGGTGTATTCAGTTATTATTGTTTTTTGTTGTCATTTCATGTACTTAAATGTTGAGAAACATTTAAGTACAAAATCAACAGACATACATTTTATTTTAACGACAAATGGGACTTAATCTCCTAAACTTACGTTTAATATTATCTTAACGTTTCGGGCATGACGTTATACCCGTGATCGCAGGCAACCACGAATTTTCGTATGACTTGATTTATTCATGTTATTTATTTGAACAATTTTTTAAATATAAATTTAGTAATCAATTTACTCGAGATGTACTCAGATCTACAGTGTACCTACATGGGGTATTACCGAATGAATTAATATATAATTAAATAATTGCAGAATAATATTATATCCATTTTCTCGGCTGGTTGTGTCAAGGTAATATATCCACTGTCAAGGCTTATTTGCTACCGATGTGTACAATAACTGTAAAGTACTGGGTTCAAACATTTTCGCTGTTACCAAGTACATGCACATTTATGTACATTAAATACTATGATTCAAATAATAACTGAACATACAATGCATATTTTTAAGCAGCCTGTACCTATTCCAAAGAAAACAAAACGCAACTCACTTGATAAGACCCTCGAAGAATAAAGGTATCCGGACATTACGTAATGAGTACGAGTCATGGGCCGGGAATCAAACCGGCGATTGTTTTCTACCCTCCAACGTTTGTATGGGACAAAAGATGGTCCGATAAAATCATGCCAGTAGAACTTGCTTTGTTATTGGATTTCTTGTAATAATTTGCGTCCTCTTAAACTTTTTAAGTTGTTCTCATAGAGTAATTTTAGGATTTAAACATTTTAAATATTTAAAGTTCATTAATTATACAAACAGTTAAAAGCTACATAAAATAAATATCTTCGTAAATATCTGATTTTGATTATATACCTATCGAGAGGTGATGTTATATGGTTGATATAAGGAATTATGATTATTCAAATTTATATCAACACAAAAAAAAACATATCTCTTGTTTAGGTTGACTTTATGACTTCCAAAAATGATTTGACACCGTCACCCTGTCCCACACTGACTCCAGCTAATGTAAAAAAACTGCACAATCAAAATATGTCACGCAGGGGGTCACGCCGCGCCATCACCCTTTCACTCCCTTTTTTATAGCATTTTTTGCAAAAAATAACGTTTTTTGCCGATTTTTAACGCGAATTTCGCACGGTTAGTTATAACGGGGTGATACGGTGATTTGAATGCGTCGCTAATTTTGGCTGACGAACAGAATAGAACCCTTTCCAAGCCTTTCTGAGTAACAAAGACGACCACAATGACTTATCTCACGCACGGATGTCTCTACCTGTCTCCATACAAATGTCACGAACCTTTCTGTTGACCTCCTGGCATGTTTTTTTGTGAATTTGTAGAAGCTAGAGAAAGATACTTAATCAACAACTATTGTTGATTTAAAAAGGGTTATCTAAATCTTTTTATTAGATTAGCGAGATGCGGTTTCTGTGAACTTGGGTTTTTCTCAAAATCAAAATCTTCTTTTATTGATAAATGGACCAATATGTCTATAGACCAATGAAAAAAATACCCTTCTTTCTATCAGTTGGTGTTGCAGCGTAGAAATGTAAGTAACAACATATTTAGAAAATTGATGTTTTATTCAGCCTGCATTCTATTAATTCTTCAGTCGTAATTGAGAGTAGAAATAAATAAATCAGATTTTTTTTCGACAGTGGCCTGCGGCAGCGTCTATAATGATTATGTTCTCATACAATTTAAGATGAAATCTCACGCAAACTCTCGTTTTGTCAGAATGCTCTATTTAAACTTTTGACTTCATAATAACATACCTATTACAAGGTACATTTGTAAGGCCGCCTGCTGAGTCCCTTAGGTGTCCTTGGCTTGGATTCAATAATCAGACATACTTTGTACGTCTTACTATGGAAATATCAACCTTATGGGTTTAAAATAAGTTGTAAGTTAGTTGAAAGGCCATTTAATAGAATGCGTAGCCACAGGGCGTATCTGTTTTGTCAAGTTAGTCATGTGAATAATTCCTCACAAATCCTTTTACTGATTATCATTTATTTGTAAAGGGGAACTGACAATAGACTTAGTGCACATAACCAGCACATAAGTCAATTTTTTAACGGAAGGACGAATAATTTCATGCTTGCAATGAAATCAAGTATACATGCAATGAATCGGCACTAAGTCATCTTCGTGCAGCTAGGTAAAAACTCAAATAGTGCAAGATCAATTCTTATTAAACTGAGAAATATTTTTATTTCGTTTAAGTTGTGTGTGTGTCTAAGTGAAAAATCGTAAAAGTTACGTTCATTTTACTATATTTATAATTTAGCTAAGAAGTACCGCAAATATCTATTTATAAACAATACAAAATCTTACTGCAGCTAAAAATAGCTAATTCATAAAATCCCACGCATTGTTCAAAAATAGAACAGACGTGTCTTAGTAGAGCCCTCTACGGCCAGCTCGCCTACGCGCTACGCCGTAGCCGCGTCCTCGTAGACACAGATCGATTTGCGGTTACAAGTGACAAAGTTTTTCAAGATGGCGTCCGGGGGGTCTAAGAAGGGGGGAGATGCTCATATTTTTTACTGTCGGGGTGAGCACTGGAGCCGATCGCAACACCGCTCTCCACTCTCTCGGCCTCTTAAAAGCTGCCGTCGTGTGTCTGTGTTCGTTTCGGATGTGTACTTAATGGCCATCTATGTGTGGGGCGCACTGCGGCATCTTTACATGGGCTGAGCGAAGTTTGCAGTGCACATAACTGAATATAGTGTGTGTTCTAGGGACGCTAAGAGGCAATCGCTTTGATATAACAAGAGTTCGAAAGAATTGCTGTTACTGTTTATGCACGCTCAGGAATACTCGCACACTTAAACACAGTCAGGTACTTAGGTACTAGCATACTTAATTCAAACGCGATATAAGGTAATTCGATTTCCATTTCGAAAAAGCAATTGTAGTTTATTCAATTATGGACCTACAAATATGCACATTCTTATGCTTTAGAAGAATTGCGGTAATAAATTCGAAAATCACTACTATAAACGTATCTTTTTTTAATAATGTAACATCCGAGTAACATATTTTGTAAGTTGTATTGCATATTTGTGCGTCAAGTAAAAGTTTAATAAACCACTTGTTTTTTGTACGGAAATCGAAGCAATATTAACACATTCATGACACAATATTCTCTGAAACGGAAATCCGTTTCGCCAGTCAGCACCATTGCGGATCATCACTTATGTATGCCAGCAGTTAATAACATTTGCGCGAGTCAACACGGTAGATACTCGGTGTCCCGGATAAAGCGCGCCGCCGCTGGCTGTTTGAGAGGCAGAAAGTCGCTACTGACTTTTTATTGACTGCCAAGAACCCGCTAGGCGTGTTCAGTTTTAGTATACACTTTTTTTTTACTTAGGAGGAAAATGATGCAATTTCACCTGTATCTAACAATCTCTTATTGAACAGCGGCGTGGAATGCTACAACAGAAGGTATAGAAGTACATCACTAAACCTATATACATATTTAAGCAGCACCAGTTAGGTGATATTTTAGTACACTTTCCTTTTTACTCAGTAAGAAAATGTTGCAATTGGCTATATGTATAACTATCTCGTATTGAACAGCGACACAAAATACGAAATGAAACCGAAAAAGTAGAAGTACCTAACCAGGTACTTCTACTTTTTCAGTTCAATCGTAATTGATGGAAGTTGTTAGAACACAAAGTTACTGCTTCATAAATAACAATAAACAGAACTATAATTAAAACAACATTTAAACTCTCTATATTGTACCTACCAATTTTTTTACAAAATCATGCATTCACTCAACAAGAAGTACATTACATGGAAAACAGACTATTTGAATACAGTAGAAACAAAAAATATCTAAGTTAAACATCCCCTAAGCTAATTCACTTTCAAATGTCCTCTATTCATTACTAAACCAACATTTGCCTTTCTTTTCTAATATTCAACGATGTGTTGAAAAATTAAAAGACTTAAAAACTCAGCTACGTTTCGCTGTACCTAGCCTGCGCTGTGCATACAATCCGGACCAGCGTACAAATTAATTTCAAATGGCCCGCGGGCCTCCCGTAGACACGTGCAATATGGCTATTGATAATGTAACTAGATCATAAATAGCCTCAGGCCGATGTGGAAGACCGCATGGGAAAAGAGTTGATTAAATTTAAATGTACTTTCCCTTGATATGACAACATAATTTAACAAATAAATCTTAGGACATTCTTACACGAATTGACCTAGTCCCATGGTAAGCTCAATTAAAGCTTGTGACGTGAGTATCAAGTGGCGATACATATCATCATCATCATATCAGCCGAAAGAAAGACGTCTACTGCTGAACATAGGCCTCCCCCAAAGATTGCCACAATGACTGGTCCTGTGCCACCCGCATTCAGCAGACTCCTAGATACATATAGATACTTAAATTAGATAGTCAAAAACGACCAAGCAACAAATATATAAATATTTGTTGTTATCATAAGATAATAAATATACAAATGATGTCCTCGCCGAGATTCGAACCCGATTCGAAAGTTATCCTTTGATTTTGATAAAAACTATTGGTGGAATGTTGTTTTAATTTTAATTTAATCATGTTTTATTTTATTAATTTATAATGGCATTAGCCTTAATATAATAAGAAATAGCTATTCGTACCTACGCTTAAATTGTGTAAAAGCTTATTCCTGACAAATTGAACAAAATAATAAGCCAGCCAACATAGTAGAACATAAGGGATATCAGATCTTTCCCCATCAAGCGCGACAAAGGGGGCTTAAAACAAAAAGAACAAAAGCACGAAACAATGCTCGGATACGCACAGTTTAATGTGAGAGTTTTGTACACATTATACTCGTATATTGACTGCATACTTTAAAAAACTCCCATTTTAATGAAATAATAACAAATATAGGTTTACGTATATGTAAAATAAAGTTTATAATTCGAAGAAGCCAAATTAGATACGGTATCGTGAAAATATGCAATGAATACGGGAAGAGCTAGGGTTTGAATAATTGTACCTAACTGAATCGTTTTGTTTTTTATTTTCGTTTTATATTAGTGATGGTTGAAGCATGTGTTTCACTATGCCATTCATGTTATGCGTTGTAACTATTTCAGTAGGTAGGTACATAAGAGATTTCATATATAAAACTCCTAATCAAGGTATTTTGGGTGCCAAAGAATAAAAATAAAAGGACAATATCCATTAGATAATAACTTTACAAATGTTGTGGAATGTGTGATTGATTTAGTATAATTATATTCAAACAAAATTATAATCTATTAAATTAGTTACGGTAAACACAATTAAAGCTTGTGATGTGGGTACCAAGTGACAATATATATAATAGATAGATACATACAGGTACTTAAATAAATAGACAGCCAATGAACAAATATGTGTGATAAAACTGATAAATAAATACAGAAAGAATGCCCTCGCCGGGATTCGCATCTGGCTTCTTAGGCAGGAGGGACGGAGGCTGCATGTTAAAAGTAGATGCCTACCACGACTCAATTAACCTTTTAAATCCCAAAAACAACTAAATTAGTCGTGGGTTATCATGCCTAGCAACATTTAAAGTTGTCATGGCGGAGACTATCAAAACATTTTTCCTGCTGACAGATTCTATATTCATTAGTCGTAATATTTTGATGTAAAAAGGGAAAAATTAAAAGGACTTAATATTACTTATACAAAACCTTTTAAATTTTCCCTCTTAAGTATTCATCGTATTACACAGTTATTTACTAAGCCATTCTCCACTTTACCAAGGCAGCATCACCGTATCGCGGATATCTAAATACGCGGATCCTATTAAATCTGAAATAGCTATCCAATCAGTGCGCGCACGCTTCGCCGCCTTTATGCGTCGTTACGGCGTAATGTTCGAGAACCCATGCTCTTACTTACCCGTGCCTACATAATTACCATTCTGATATTAAATTCATATACAAAGTAAATTAACAACAAATAAAATATTGACTAGGAGTAACAAATATTAGATGTCATATTTATAACACGCAATAAAATTACAACTTCACCAATTTCCGAGGCAGAATATTTAATTTAAATTATTTGATTTGTTCCAATACGTTGTTTTAGTAAGTGAAACAGTGGGGAAACTGGAACAGACAAACACACATTCACACTTCAGTTCGAGACAAAAAATACCTATTTTTCACTTACCAAATTTGTCTATTCGAAATATATTCATTTTGTATTTCCCTTGAGTCCAGTACAGAATTTCCCTCGAAATTTAATGAATTTGAATAGTGAGGGAAACTTGACAAAAGCCCGTTAGAGGTTAAAGCTTTCACTCCTACAAAACTACAGTAATTGTGATTGTTCTTTACTATTATTGCGTAATGACAACAAAGCAATATTACGCCAACAACGAGTAAGATTCTACAGGTAGAAGTTTCCCAAAGTTGCACGAGGTCACGGGTCACGTTAACACAAACATGATGGCACACTCCATCCGAAAACACGCCTCCAACTTTACCTATAAATAAGTTTGTTTAGGATATCGGTGTATCCAAACCTTATTACATAACATCCAAAAGGGCTTCGGTAATTTTCCGCGCCTTCGCATCCCTGGATCCCTCATCTAGGGCTGTCAAAACTCCCCTGCGATTGATAAAATAGCTCCACTGCACAAACCGCCGAAACGGTAGAACTCACAAAAGGCAGAAAGTCCTCGACGGCTCTCAGCCTAAACGCTTTAACTATGTCCCAACCCCATACTTCAGGATTGCTCACTCCACTTGTCTCCAAAAACCCGTGAATATTTCATAGGATTCTAAGCCTAATAACCGGGGAGCAAGTGTGAGCTTGCTGTGGGGTGGCCGAGATAATGATGGCACTTCAGCCGATGGTTTTGGTATTGCTTCTAATTGGTGGTGGTCCTCATGTAAAACTGTTGCACGCGCCACCCCTATATTCAAATATAAGTAGGTAGATACGTACATAATAGGCACCGTACCTATTGTATATCTATTGAATATACGTACCTATTATAGAGCTTACGTTTGTGTTCCAGTCTAAATGTGCATTGTAACTAAACAAATAATTGCCTGAACCGATACAAATACACAATATGGAATCCTTTGTTTCGAAGAGGTAATAGCAAATGCACGGGACGCTTTCATATTCGCTTCATATTATGCATAGACTCATTATTAAGTGCACACCGTGTAACATCAAACTAGTTCAAGCAATTCGCTTAAATTAACTGCTCCGTAAGAAAATCACCAAATGTAACATGATACAGTAAACATAATCAGTATTACTACTGCTAGGTACTATTTTTACAAGTCTTAAAGTGTAAACAATAGGTTGTTTAAATAAACTTACATTTTAGTTACGCTCATCAACTAAGTTTTAATACTGAGTGTAGTCATATAATCTAAAACACAACCTTGCTTTTAAGGAATAGGTCGCAAGTTGAAAAGTAGTTGAGTGTAGTCATATTTATTTTGATTTTTTTTTTGTTTATGGAATAGGTTGCAAGTTGAAAAGTAGTAGTTAATATCTTAAAAAGAAACTGTTCATAAAGTAACCGGATATAATATTGGTGCGAGTATGGTCATAAAGTAAGACAGGCTGAGATTTTAATTAGGGACCGTGTCTAATTTGGTCGTGGAGCTGGGCACTGAATGCGTTCATTACCACGATATCGACAGCGTATACTATACGGTCACGTAGTATCTCTCTCGCATCTATATAGAACGGGCCATATACGAGCAGCTAAAGACATAAAATAACAGCAACACGTTAACGTATCTACAGTAATTCCTTACGTCGACTTTTTAATTCTGTTGTTCAATGTCGCTTATATAGCAAGTACAAATCAAATAAGAAAATACATTGTATTTTCACTTATTATTTAAATATATCAATTAAGGAAACAAATTAATGCAAATTATAGATTGTGGATTACAATTGATAAAATCAAAGCTAATTTTGAAGTAACCTCAAATTGCAAATATTTTAAGCATGTTTCAATTTTATATTTTTAAGTGATATTCTTTTAGTAAAAGTTATTTATATCAATCTAGATGAGCAAACAAATACACGTAGAGTGTAAATTTCACATTTTTCCCATGTTGCCTAGCCCACCCTACAGATTAATCACTACGATGATTGTTATACCCTACATAACAAGGTGTTAAAACGGAAAGTAAATTTACATTAATCAACAGTGAATATAACCAAGGCAAACTCATAGTAAGGGAGTTACACGAGGATTTCTTTATTCTCGACATCATAGGCACACTGCAAGCGAGCGACTAGATTTTTGAATCCGAGTAAGTTTAGTCAGTACCAAAATGATACCCGTTTTTAAGCCTTGAATATACTTTTCAGTGCAGATGGCGCTTTTTACGCGCTAGTGTGAGAAGTGGTTCATTTTATGACAGGTCGAAATCTTCGGAGTGCCATATGTACTGAAAAATTAAAAAAAAAATCGTAACTCGTGGCGATTTACATAAAGCACTCCCTTCGGTCGTGCTTTAATTTATCGCCCGCCACTCGTTTCGAACAAAATTTTTCGTACTTATATCGTAATGTACCTACTATTTTAATAGTCACATACATGTATTTCGATTCATACAGGAAAAATATGAACTAACAACAACAAAACGTACCTAAATATACCTTTGCTTAATGTCGCGAATATGATTCCATCGGCGATTATTTTTGGGTCGATCAATTTAATATGTTGTGATCAATGTTAAGATAAAAAGATTTAAAGTCAGGTGTTACGTGTATGATATTGATAAGAATTATATAAATAATGTGATAAGAGATCTAACATGAGATTGGAATTTTAACAAGACAATCGCAATACGATCAGTCTATGTGTGAGGCGGAATGTAATCTAAAAAATAAAATACTGTTGCTGTCCTTTGGTGTACCTTCTATTAAAAATACTGATCGGTACTGTACAGTACATTCATTAAATACAAACAACAGGTGAAAGACGTATATGAAAATCATTACGATTATACGCATCATCTTACTTCCATTTTTAATTAATCAACGTAGCTTTTCACACATATTAAATTGCGTATTTAATTATATATGTAGGTACGATTAGGTAATCAGCTGATAATAAGAAACGTGACCAAAAAGTATGTTTGTTTAGAATCCACCTTAAATGAGACTCCGGTTTATTTCGGCTTATAAATTGTGGTCTTAAAAAGGCCGAAGTTTTCTCGCCGTATCTGAGACCACCAGTAATTCAAACCTGCATTTCGTTCGGGTTCAGATTTAACTCATTCATGAATCGGAAACTGAAATCTGCAGCCAATAATACATTTATTTTCTCTTCTATCTCAATGTCCTCATCAGGAGTTGTCCAAGTAAAGAAACGTTAACGTTTGTGTTATTTAGATTCTATTCATCTCGCTCGTGCTCCCGTGCTAGAGGGATAGTCCTCAGTATGTACAATATGTTGCCCAATCGATGTAGTTTGCGCAAGACGAGACCTCATAGTAAGGACACTAATCTCAATTTAAAGGATCTATCATACTACTTAAAATTATACCAATAAACTATCTTAAAAGCAAGCCACGTTCCTATCGCATGCCCTCCACAAGTCCACACCGCTGCTCAAAGTACGCCGACTCATCGTATATTGAGTTGAGTAGTTTGACGCAGAAAAACAATTAAGTACTTAATTCGTCGAGATTATACATGCATAGCCGTATTGGCTTTACCAAAAATGTAACGCTTGTGGCAGGTTACTGAGATTCAGTGCCATCCCCAAATTTTTAGGTCGAACTTTTAGACTAAGTGAATTCATTGTTAAAATATTGCGGATATAAATTGAAACAGATGCGCCGCTCGCAAGAGCACCATGATCTCTTAAATGCGATCCAGTGTATTCTCGGCTTGATGCATTGGTCAAGAAGATCTGCTGGGCGAACACCGACAAGATGGTCCGACGACACCTGCCGAACCGCAACAAAGCCGTGGATGCGACTAGCACAGGACTGAGGAAAGTGGCGTAATAAAGAAGAAGCCTATACCCAGCAGTGGGTGGACACGGGCTGAATAGATAGATGATACATTTTTGACAGTTATTCTATGGAACTGTTATGTCGCGATTCAGATTAAGTCCTAAGCTGAGTCGCATTAGTAGATCGTGATACCCTGTGACCCCCCCAGGTGCCCCCAGTGCGCTTAAAGTCAATTTTCCATCTTTTACTAACTATATGAATAAAGAGGAATGGATAGTCTATCTCGCGGTGACATATGTATTGTCACGCTGATCCTGTGCTAAGCCTAATGTTTAAGTGGAGTGAGTTAAACTGACTTGCGAATCGCATCCAGTGTGACAACCAAAGGAGCACCGGAGATCGTGACTGGCGTCACATTCCTGCTGTGACTGCCACCCAACACCGCGGTTTACGACCGCCATTAATGACAAACGGTAACGACCGGGAAGAGAATCGATTCAGTGCCGATTTTACTATCGACTCGCTATAACAGATGGAATGTTTGTTTTAACGATTGCGATCATTTTGGATGTGTTGTAGTCAGATTCGCAAAGCGGATGAAGTTAATATTAAGAGGTATAAAAGACTATCTAAATGTTTTCTCATATCACGTTCAGGAGGTTCTGAAGAGAAATGGCTACATAATGAACAGACGGGAACCCAGACGAACACCGAGGAAGAAACATCCAGATGTTGCAAGGCGACCAGCATTTTTGCCTTATGTCAGGGGTGTAACGGACAAAATAGGTACGCTTTTGAATAAGTATTCCATACCAACCGTTTACATGCCGTTATCAAAGGTGGCAGGTCATCTAAGGTCGCCTAAGGATGTTTTACCTTATCACACACCGGGCGTTTATAAGATCGATTGTAGCTGTGGTAGTTCCTATATTGGGGAAACCAAACGCACCATAGCGGAAAGGGTCAAGGAACATATCACGGCTGTTAAAAAGCGTCAAACGAATAAGTCTGCTGTGGCCGAGCATTTGTTGGAGTCCGGACCCTAACCACTGGATTGAGCTCCATAACCCGACAGTCCTCTCAACCGAGCGTATACATCATAGCCGAAAAGTACGTGAAGCTGTTGAAATTAAGAAACATCGGAATTTTAATCAAAATGAGGGACAAGGAATCTCGTCCGCGTGGAATCCCGTGATTTACAAATGTAAGCGTGGTGAAACATCCATTTTTAAGCCATTGGATGTTGTGAGTGTTGTGTGTAGGCCTAGTGACAACCCTAGCCTAGAAGTGAATAATCAAGATCAAGTGCGGGTAGTTCGAAAAACCCGCGCAGCTCGAAGGTGTTGATACATTCTCTCGCCAGTCTGCCTGCGACCACGGGTGTAACGTCATGCCCGAAACGTCAGGATATAATTAAACGTAAGTTTACGCGATTAAGACCCGTTTGTCTGTAAAATATGAGTGATAATCGTGAAAGTTTAAATCAATATACAGTTGGGCATTTTCGCGAGAAGAGATACAAAAACTTATTTTTCTGAAACAGGTAAATTTTATGTTTTTCCTGCTCAGAATCACGAGCTCTTTCGATCCTACTAGAAGAAAAATAGTGTCCCAACTTTTTGTTTCTATTACGTAACCATTTTTCAAATACTTTGTACAGCGGTTACAAAGTGGAGAGCATGTAAAATGTATGAAAAATGTGGGACCATTTTTTTCTTGTACTTTTTTTCTCCTAGATTGAAAGAACTCGTTATTCTGAGTAGGAAAAACATCAAATTTACCTACCTTAAAAAAAATTTTTTTTGGATCTCTTCTCGCGAAAATGCCCAGTTGGCTTAATACACTGCAAAATGTTGAACGAATGAGAAGAAGAATGTTCTGGTAGGCATCAAAATCCAGTTTGCGAAGAAGAGTTGTCTTCAAGTTTGCACACGTAATTCTATGAAAAGGGAAGTAAGATTATCACCGCAGTTGATGATCATATTTTTATTTTGTCCGTTAAAATATGTAGATCTTTATCTACATATTACGCGTTATTTTTGGGACATCCTTTATAATAGTTGTTAAAATAAATGGTTTTTTATTTCCGTAAATACTTTAGTTACCGTTGATTCCAGTAAAACATAGTCCATAAAACCTTTAGCGATTTCAATATTATTTGAAATTTAAACAAAATTTAGTAGTGGTCCCACATTATTTACAATAAAGTCGCATTTAATTATATATGCAGCTATACTTACGCCGTTTTAGAATAAAACCAGCTTAATGCGCTATCAGGAGATAAAATATCCAAAATGATTACTACAATCATCAAGCGTAACTATCAGGAGAGATATCATCAACACATACCAACAGGTGTGCCAATCTAGACTTTATTTTGCGTTAAATAAAACCGCTTTAAAACTCAAATAATCTTCTCAGACGATTTCCCAGATAAGTGAACCTGAGGCCACAAAAAAGAATCTGGGCGTTGACGCAGGCAGTGGTCAAGGTAATAGATTCGCAGAGAGGGTTTATGTCATGGCTGAGGTATGACTTCATTATATTTTTTGCCACGACTCTGCAAGCAAAAGACGTGACGTCGCGGTATACATATTACTTTTTTTGAAGACGAGTATTATCTGACCTTCTAAACCAAAAAAGGTAACTCGTGGTGAAATTGAGCTCCGGTATCACCTGGAGACTTTCTTTCGAAAACGATACCAAAATCTCGAATGACATCATAAGTAAACGTGTAAAACTTACGAGTATACGTAACCGTCATCAAAATGTACTCAAAATATGAGGAGTTTCCTACGTATCACGTCATTGGCATATGATATGTACTATGTATCCCAATCACTCCACATTTTCGAGCTTTGGTTCAATTCATCTAAATCGATTTTTTTAATAATACATAACACTTGCACCAAAATACTTGTGAAAATGTGACGTACATATATTGTCGACTTCAAAAGGTGATTTGTGAATTTAATCGTGAACTTGTTTTTTCGGATTCTCAAATATTTCTCTAAATGATTTTTTGTTACCTTAATTTACTTTTAGTCACAGTCAAAAGGAAGGGTAAATGCCTAGTTTTAATGTTATCACAATGAAACGAGAATCGATTCAAAGCAAAACTGTCGGATAATTTTACTTTTGACTGCACAATTGACACTTTAATAGTCTCCCTATAAAATAATTCAATTTCTTCGTACGTACGCCCACAAAATTAAGTAGGTACCTAATTCGATCTAGGTGACTCAGCGACGATACGAACTTCTCATAGTAGTTCATGACCCATATTATGAAGGACATGACAATGTAAAAAATTTAAGCACTTACCTCAAATCCCAAACGGGGGGTGTCATGCGCCTTGAAACCGGGTGATACTTTAAGCGTCACTATACAAATCATAACCTATTCAATCCAAGTCCACCGCGAGCGGCGTCCCACTTGACAGTAATCACTGAACAAATTATATCTTCCCCAACCTATCTTCCTGATAAAGAACATGATAAGACAATAGTTTTGATAGTAAACATCGTCGTCATCGTCGATATTCGGACACCGTAGACATAACGTTATTACTGTTAAAAACTCTCGTATCTCCAACCGCTAAACAAAGCAGAAAGTCAGGAATCTATAACCAACTTCTATAGAGTTACTACGTTTTGATTTTGAGTGAAGGTATAAAATACGACTTTTTTCAAAGCAGTGACGATAGATCGGCTGTTGCGTGGCATGAGCAGATATGTTAATAACACCATAAATCCTTTAAACGATTTTGAGCTTTAGTCCTAAAACCTAAATATGTATTTTGAATAATGTAAGTATCGCTATCAGATATAATAAGGAAGTTTTGGATTATATAGGTACAAAGAACATACATATAGGTAGGTACATGTACCTACATGTGTATTATGCTGCTCATGTGTTTTGAGGTTTTAAGAATTAATGATGCGAACTGATAGGTAGATAGATAGGTACGTGTTATTACGCCTAAACTGATTTACCTGTTCTATCGTCATTATTTACTGCGGAATCCCCTTCGGCTTCAGCACCTGAAACAATAACATTTTCGTTAAGATTCGTTTTGTTTTGAGTAAAATAAATCTAGGAACGAAACCACTTTTTTTAACTCTACTGTCCTTGTCATACAAGTAGCAGTGCGAAGCTCATCACGAAGACACGATGCTTAGCCAAGTTGTCAATCGCTAAAGCTTAGTAGCGTATCGTAGTTTTCCCTTTCTGTCACTCTTTCACATTAGTGCGACAAAGACAGTTAGCTGCCTTTCGTTTACGATTGACGATTAAGCGCTAGCGATTGGCAACTTGTCTAAGTACCCAGACCCGCAAATAGGAATAAGCAGCGAAAGCTTTACGGCTACATTTCGTTAAATTTGCTGCCGGTTTTAGTAACGTGTTGGTTGGCCAGATTATATTATAATCTTATTCATAAAGGGTAAATTACGAATGAGCAGCAAAAATACGAAAATCTTGCTTAGTGGCTGGGCCGCTAATAGCAAGTTAAATTAAAAGTAATATCAAAAAGAAAACCAGCGTCAAGGAATGCATAAAGTGACACACCAAGCTAAGTGGAAATCTGTCTAGTGGTGTTTTAATGCTTCTATTTCTTCTAAAAAAACAGCTAAACAGTGCAACCGGGACTAAGAGTATTTAACTGTGACATATATATCATCAGCCTATATTAGTCCACTGCTCCTTAGCCTATGGGCGTGTGGACGCATTAAGAGGTAAATGCCCATAATCGCCACGCTGGGCAAGCGGGTTGACGTCCACTAAGATGATGCTGCTGCCCATCATCAATCTTCGATTAATAAATAGTTAGTGACACTTCAGTCCCTTAGCCGACTCTTACGACACCCACAGGAAAATTTGGTGGTGACAAATGTATTCTTACTACCGTCACCACACAGCACTTTGGCATGACAACGTAATTTACATTTCCCGACAAAACAAAACTTTAGCATGATTACTGAGTGGTAAGAACCTACAACCGTAGGGTGTTTTAAGCCCAATAAACCTAATTTTAGTAAAATTAAGTTTAATATAATAACTTCATCATAATTTGTTGTGTCAGCAGGCCAAGCCTAGATGCCAGTCTGCAATCGTATCTATAGGCAGATAAATATATGAGAATGACTGATTCGAACGAAAAGTCACGTGACCATTTCCATACATTATTATGATCACGTGACATACCGCTGAATCGTATACGATCGCAGAATGGCACCCTGACTAGGCCTACTGTAATATAACAGAATATTTAAAGTAATATCAAATTGAACGAATTTGGAACATTCAGAATGAATTCGACACTTCAACTCCCTTTATCTTACCAAATCGATTTCGCATTAAATTGAATTGTCTACGTGATGTTTACAATCCAAAGCATATTAATCATGATAAAGGCATTAAACAAACGAAAAATGTACAATGCCAATTATTTTAATTTTGTGTCTCTGTCTTACGCATTTATTTATATGCAAGAATATCGAAGTGAAACAATACATCGATCTATTTATGACATTTTATTCGTGAACCGTATCGTAAGTACTCGCTTTATCATTCGTCGTATAAGATTAATTGTATCTGATTAAATCTAAATACCAATACAAGCGCTATATAACGGCGTTATAATTACGTAAATTATCTTTTCCGATAAATAGTGGTTGTAAAATGAAAATCGGTAGACTCGATCAAAATGTTGATGCGGTGTACTAAAATACGCAGGTAAATATGTAGGTACATCAAGAACGTTCTTGTATTTATACATGGTGATTGGTAGTCCGATACAAAGCTTTAAGGTGAAGTAAGTATAGACCATTTAGAACCATTTTAGCCCTTGTTGTCTTTTACTAAGTCTGACTATTTTTTTTATTAATGTTTCGGTGTTTTTAGACAAAATACCCAAAATTTAAAATGAACTGATAATTTTTGACCAAGTAAAGCGATAAAAGTACTATTTTTTAATTAATTTAATTAAAGTTACGAGTAAACAATCTAAGAAAACGTAATAAAAGCTTCTGTTTTATAAAAGTTTTTTTTTACAGAATTTTGAAAATGTTAAAATACCATACCATGAAATTTTGGGTATTTTAACCAAAAACAGCAAAAAATTAATTTAAAAAATTAGTCAGACTTCGTCAAAAACAACAATGGCTTAAATGGTTCTAAATGGTCTATACTTACTTCACCTTAAAGCTTTAAAGAGTAAAACCTAACGTATCCTTCCTTTACTTTCCAAATTATGATACGGCTACTGATAAAGGACACGGATCAGCTCAAGTACCTAATGGAATAAAGTCGCGAACAATCTAGAACAAACCTTCAATTGAATGTTTAATTCAAGATTAACTAACTAAAAAAATACTATTTATGTACATAGATTAAATCAAACTAATCTACTTAACCTAACTTTTATCTAAGATTGGCCCTTGTGGCATTGTACCGAGGATGCTTGCGATAAACCTTGTATTCTAAATGTGTTTAAAGTAATCTACTATGTACGTAAAACGGCTAAGTCCAAGGTACTTTGGCTTAGCCGTTTTACGTAGATAGAAGTTTTACGTAGTTAGTACCTTTACCATTCGTCAGCATAACATCCAAAATAATCACCAAATTAAAAATTTAAAAAACCGACTTCAACCGGTTTCTCCAAGATTCCCGATTTGTTTCCATCATTGGTTTCCTCAAATCCTACTTTCTGAATGCAAATTCTTGTAAATGAATGAAAATTACCAAAAGCGCCATACATGTACCTATAACATTTGAAGAGATCCCTCGATTTCTCCAGGATCCCATCATCAGACCCCAACTTGGTGCCAATGGGACCATCTCGGGGTAATACACGTTCGATCACAAAAAGAAATTTTAGAATCGGTTCACTATTCTCGGAGATATCAGGTAACATACATACAACAAAAAAAAAAAAAAAAAAAAATTCAGTCGAATTGAGAACCTCCTCCTTTTTTTGAAGTCGGTTAAAAAAGTAAACAAATATGGCTAACCTTTTCATAGCATTTCACGTCTTCGACACATATCGTGAAACACGTTCGCAGATATATTTTTTACGTTAATACTATTTAATAAATTACAAGAATTTTAACTAAAATGTATGTGAAAGGGTTTAAGTTGGTGATAAAACCAATATTTTGTTCTAAAAAGGCGTGATTATGAAATAATGCAAGTTTTTATATTTGTTTTTTTTTTTGTTTTCTACTGTCGAACGGTATACGTGGATCGTGAGAGGTTTTAATTTAAAATGCCTAGTCATTTAACTACTATCGTATGATTCATGAATTAATTAATTTTGTTATTGATACATATCAATCTATTAGTAATCATTTTAATCTAGTTAATCGTAAATTTAAGAATAAAATAAGAGTAAGAGCCATATTTAGGTCCATTGAAGAGGGCTCGTAAATTGATCTTATTAAAAAGCGTATTGCCTCGAGCACTGCTGTATAGAAAATAAACTTATTACAAAGATATACCACTACCTACTTCTTTATGGACTGCGTAAATAAAATTTCACAGCAGTGACACTTAAAAAAAAAGTATATGGCCTTGGTGTGACAGATAGATACCTAAATACCTACCGAGGTAAATTGTGACACAAAACACCAGGAGTCAGGACGAAAGAAAAAATATTTGTGATAAAAACACAAAACAATGCTCATACCGGGATTGGAACCTGCTACGAACCTCCGACACGCTAAGAACTATGTAATTAGGATGTTAACTCATTAAACTACATGATACAAGGATGGGGATCCTTATAATGACTATTATAATCTGTTTAGTGTGTTAGACATCAACCTGGTACCGACAAGTACTGGCCGCGCTCACCCTCTTTAGTATTAGAGCTAATAGACCTCAATTGCGTTAATCATTCACCATGCGTGTAATTACTGACACCCTTCGATCACTATTGTCTGATACAAGTATTAAATTAACACGGCAGCGAGCCTGGAACTTCATCTATTTCTAACAAAAAAATACAAAGCCAGATCTTAACATACTTTAACGCTAACGCTCAGTCGCACGCATCAGTCATGAGCCGTGTGGTGACGGCAGTAAGAATACATTTGTTACCACCCCAACTCCTCCTGCGGGTGTCGTAAGAGTCAACTAAGGAATTGAAGTGTCGCTGACCATTATGTATGTATGTATGTATGTATAAGCTTTATTGTACATTAGAACAGAAATACAGGAAACACAGACAAAAACAATTTGATACAACAAAGGCGAACTTATCCCTTTCAGGGATCTCTTCCAGTTAACCTTTGAGGAAATGAGAAATGAACAAGCAACGGTGAAAGACAAATATAAAATGTACATTTACTAACTTAAATTTTGAAGTATAATTTTGTATTCGCATTGTTGATATATAAAA
Organism: Thaumatotibia leucotreta; assembly: GCA_025490895.1. Lineage (NCBI taxonomy): Eukaryota > Metazoa > Arthropoda > Insecta > Lepidoptera > Tortricidae > Thaumatotibia > Thaumatotibia leucotreta. Next base: position 64,707 of record JALPQI010006265.1, read on the forward strand.
CCGATAATAATATCTACACAAACACTAAATATAAATACATAATATAATAATATAGTTAAATAATAAATAAATATAGAAACATATAATATATATAAATAAATATGTAAAAACACAAAGGATCCACCATAGTTAAGGATTGGAATTGGAAAGCCACAACTTCTTCAGCCTCTCCTTGAGTGATGCTACAGATTGCGACTGCCTTACAGATACCGGCAACTCATTCCACAGATTGACGGCATGGACAGTAAAAGATCTTTTGTAACTTCGTGTCTTGCAGGATGGAAAAGCAAGAGAAAGGTTGGCGCTCGAACGCAAGCGGTGACCGCTACCCGAGGCCAGAAAACTAAAATTGTCTGATAGATAAGAAGGAGAAGCAGGATTAAATAACACATTGAAAAGCAATGACAGGATATGAACATCTCGACGACGACGGATCGGAAGCCAGCCGAGCTGCTTACGGAACTGGGATATATGATCAAACTTACGCAAACCGAAAATATATCTGATACATAAGTTTTGTAAGCGTTCGAGTTTGTCAAGTAGCTCCTCTCTGAGATCCACAAGGACTATATCTCCATAGTCTTATAAAGGAAGCAAAAGCGAACGAGTTAGTGTGATTTTAGTTTGAACAGGGAGGAAGTTTTGGAGACGTCTTAAGGAGTGCATAGAAGCAAAAAGTTTTATTACATTATTTGATAAAAGATTGATGATGGGCAGCAGCGTCATCACCGTGGACATATTACTGCGATCACCAATCCGCTTGCCCAGCGTGGCGATTATGGGCATTTGTCTCCTAATGCGTTTATACGCATAGTTAATAGAAGAGGGCTACGTCCAGCAGTGGACTATCATAGGCTGATGATGAACAATCAGTCGCGAATGAAATGCAACTATCTTTGTCGCACTATTGACAGAAGTAAAAGAGTGACAGATAGAAGAATACGCTACGCTACTGAGCATTAGCGATTAGCATCTTGGTAACTTACTTCGACAACGTCCAAAATACTGATGGACATGGTCTTTGACCTTTTTGTATTTTTGTTCGACCCGAAATTATTAAGGCTATTTTGTGCCAAGGAGGCACACACGATCATCCCCTATTTATGTCGTGTTAGGAGTAGAAAAAAACCGTTCTGTGATTTGCAAATTGTAAGTGGAATTAATATTAATATCATTTTCACATGGCAGCCGATCCTAGTAAGGCCAGCCATCAGGCATAGTGTCCAACTTAGAAGAAAAATAAAAAAAATTGCACTATATTTAGGATATACAGTAACAAGTAAGCTGCGACCACGTGTATTATTATTTGACCAGTAAGTTTTATCTTGCATTGTTTTGTCTTTAAAATCCTAAAATTCATGGAAGAAACAGACAAAAGATTTTCAAATAAAAAAAACATTAAGAACTATGATCAAATTGTTTCCAACTTGGTTATGAAACCTGAAGAAATGTTTAAGCAACTCGTCACGTGTGTTTGTGCAAAGCAGTCTGAGTTTCATGTAGGTATTTTCAGGAGAGATGATTCATGCTCCATTTACATCCTAAATATTAAAAATATGAGTTGCAAAACTAAGTAGTACGTAGGTATGTCACAAAGAATCTTTATCAGGCAATATGAATTCTTATCGCTACGTCAGTAACGATCTTTACCTTGAAAACTATAGATAAGTGACAAAGCAGAAAAACAAACTTCTTAATATCAGGGCTCAAGATTTTCATAATCCCATATTCATAGAATTTCGGTAGGAATTATGGAAATATTTCACTGATATACAAAACCCTCACCAGAGGCAGAATGAAGGACTTTGAAGCCGGTTTACCTGTTGTCGGCCTACCACGAACTCCCAAGTTCGCAAATTTCGGGTATTTGTCTCTGTCATTGCAACGAAGGCATCATTAGAGTGACAGAGATAGGGCCACTGGAACCGAAGGAACCCAAAGTACAGTCGAGTGCATTAATATATAGACACATTTGTAAGGGACCAGTATGGAGAAGTGTATATATATTAATGCCCTTGACTGTACTGCTCCTTGGCTCCATATTGGTACGTAGTCACGATGATAAGTAGAAAGAGCTGTCTAATGGTAATTACATTAAAGATCAAAATGCATCTACTTATAAGTTCTCCAATCAATAATATAATAATACACACTTTTGATGTTACGCTTTATATATTTTACATAATATATACACCCATACGCTATTGATGTAAAGTCAAATAGTGTACCTATACATATTTTCATCACACTTGCTTTGTAAGCTCGCTATTGCTTGCATGCATCACGGGAGTAATAGAAAAGTGAAATTAGTACGTCATTTAATAATATTTTGTCCTAAAACTATTTTTTTTGCTCGTAAGTGTGATGAAAAACATTGTATGCCTCACGGTCGGTAAGCTGAATACTAACTCGAGTCATCAAAAGCCCGACGCCTAACACTCTCCTTAGTAATACCGTACTTACCTCTGTTCTAGTGAATAGAATAGAATAGAATACTTCATTGCAATAAACATTACCAGATACAGATGTTAATAAGCTTAAGTTACCACTTAAGCTTATTATCATCAAACCTACCGGTTTACATGTTTAACCAAAAGGTATGCAAAAGAGGAAACTATAAATAAAATTAAGACATAATCATACAAATAATTGCTACTCGTCCAGGAATTCTTTAACACTATAGAATGTTTTATTACAGAGCCATTGAAACAACTTTTTTTTAAATAGTGTACTTTTTTTTAACTTTTTTTTAAATAGTGTTTAACGATCGTAGTTCAGCTGGTATCTTATTATATATTTTTATAGACATCGTTAAACAGCTCTTCCTATGCTTAGCTATTCGTGAAGGACCCTCAGGCAATAGTCTGTCTGGATCTCTGCAGGATCGAGGATGAGCATCACATGCTTTTTTGAATAAGGTCATGTGGTTTTGCACAAATGTACCCATTTCATATATGTATAGCGCCGGCAATGGCAATATACCAAGTTCTTTAAATATTGGCCTACATGACTCATCGGGTCGCATTCCCTGTATTGCTCTAATACACTTTTTTTGTGCAATAAATGCCCGATTGCTATCAGTGCTATTACCCCATAGTATAAGACCGTAGCGTAGAATTGATTGCACATAGGCATGATAGCATGAGATCGCGGTTTTAGCACTTGCCACTCTTCTGACCTGTTTTAGAACATATACATATTTATTTATTCGGTTAGTTACAATATCTAGATGGGACTTCCAGTCTAGTTTATTATCTAAATACACACCAAGAAATTTAGTTACTGGTACATTTGTTACGCTTGTGTTAAGCTTGTAAGAACATATATGATTCACTGATGTATTAAACTGAAGGTATTTCGATTTTTCCAAATTTGTTTTTAAATTATTAGCATAAAGCCAATCCTGTACCATTTGAATTGTATTGTTAACATCCAGTTCATGATCCTTAATTGTGCTGATGTCTTTATTTGATGTCACTATGATAGAGATATCATCAGCGTATAGAATAGAGCTATGACTAGTTACATGTACAATATCATTTATGTACAACAAAAATAAATACGGACCGAGTACACTTCCTTGTGGGACTCCGAATTTGGTTTGTCTAATTTCAGAAGAGTAACTAATCATCTCTTGACTATTGTTTACTTTGGTTATATTAACATATTGTTGCCTGTCAGTCAAATATGACTTTATCCACTGAAGCACCGGTCCCCTAATTCCGAGATGGTCAAGTTTATGCAATAGAAGGTCGTGCGAAACAAAGTCGAAGGCTCTCGACAGATCAAAAAACAACCCCGTAGTGATATGCTTGTCATTCAGGCTAGACAGTACTAGTTTGAGCAGAGAGAATATGCCTAAAGTTGTTGACTTGTGTTTTTGGAAACCAAATTGCTGTGGATTAACAAGATTATATTTATTACTAAATTCCAATAACCGCTTCAACATACATTTTTCGAAAATCTTTGAAAAAATTGTTATTAATGTTATTGGCCGATAGTTGTCGATCACATATTTACCCCCTTTTTTGAAAATCGGTTTCACTATGGACGTTTTGAGAGCCTTAGGAAAAACACCAGTAACAAAAGAAAGATTGATTAAATGTGTTAAGATTGTTACTATTTCTTTTTGGCATTGCTTAATAATATGTGTGTTAATCTCATCGCTGCCTTCCGATTTAGTATTCCTTAGAGACATAATTTCTTTCTTAACTTCGTTTTCTGACATGGGCATAAGGAAGATGGAATTTAATCTCGAATTAATTATGGATTTAAAATTTATAGACTTTGTTTTGGGTAATTGGTAGGCAGAATCTACGTAGTAATCGTTAAATATGTTAGCAATCCGTATTGGATCCGATATCAGTATGTTATCATGTCTTATGCACTTAATTGTATCTACTGGTTTTGTGTTATTCATTTCTTTTTTTATTACAGTCCAAGATGCTCTACATTTATTTACACTTCTATCTATGAATTTACTGTTTGCGTTTTTCTTGGAAGTAAAGATGCATTTTTTTAACATATTTGAATATTTATTATACTTAATCTTGTCTGTAATATTTTTGTATTTGTAATATTTAAATCTTAGGTTTCGTTTAGCTTTGCAGCTTATTTTTAGTCCTTTACTTATCCAGTTGGGTTTATGATTATTTGAGTTATTTACCTTTAGCCTTAATACTGGGAAACATAATTTATAGAGGAGGCAAAACAAGTCATGAAATTCTGTAAATGCCAGATTTAGGTCACATTCACTATAAACATCAGACCAATGTAGATTATGCAGGTACTCTTTAAATTTGGTAATATTCTCTACACTGTAGTCTCTTTTGTAAATGAAGAAGGTCTGCGATGCCTGCTCTGTTTTCATAATAGGGAAACTCAGCAATTGTGCAGTCTCATGATCTGAAAGATGTAGGGGGAGTACCGATGCTTTCGCGTTTGGTATATTACTGATTATATGATCTATGCACGATGATTTACGTGTCGGTACATCAATATGAACAGAAAAATTATAGTTTTTTGAGAGTTCTATGAATTCGGTTACAATAGGGTTATTTTTTAAGGTATTAATATTAAAGTCTCCAGCTATTGCCACGTGAGTTCGTGAGTTATATTTAGTCTGCAAATCGTGGAGAAAAGAATCTAATTTATTGATAAATATACGAGAACTGGAGGAAGGGGTTCTATAGAGACATATCACAATAAGTTTTGGCATTAGGATTTCTATTCCACAAACCTCAAATACGTGTTCTGTGGCCATTTCTGTAAGAAATTCAAGCTCTTTGTACTTTAGGCCTTTTTTTATTAGGATACATGTACCACCCCTATGTTTCTTCCTATAAAACCCGGTAACGAGATTGTAGTTACTTAATTGTACATAGTGGTCGTATCCCAATTTGAGAAACGTTTCTGATAGGCACAATACGTCTGGATCAGATCGCTTTTCTTTCAGCTCTTGCAAGGTTAGTTCCAACATGTGTTGTTTGGATAAGATACTAGCAATATTTTGGTGAAAAATAGAAAAATTACAAAAAGTTAGTTCATCATTCATATCAGTTTTCAAGAAAAAGCATATTTTTGTTTATAATTGGAAAATAATCGGTTATTTTACCTTTTTTTGTCTGCTTTGGCGTCATTGTGATGCTGTCATTAGGAATATAATTTATAGGATTGTCTGTATAAGAATTTCCCTCAGCAATAAATGCTTTTAAATCATTTACAATCGTTTTAAGTCCCCTGAAATTCACCCTCCCTGTTACTCTAGAGAATATTTTGTGCGAGTAATTCAAATTCCTATTGCTATCTAACAAAAACGCATACTGATATACGAGATTGTTCAAATACAGAATATTGCTGAAGGTCTCTACACGCTTGTTAAACATATTTGCGTATCTACATAGTTTATATACTGGAAGACATAAAATTATATTTGTATGCTGAATCATTTCTAGTTTGGTTTTTAAATGGTCAATTAAGTCTAAGTAATTATAGGTTGCTTCGAAATCAGCATCACCAATAAATAAAATACAATAGTCATCAAGCGTGAAGTCCTGCACTTTCCTCTCTATCCCTTCAGTTAATTGTTTAACTCCCCCACCAGAAATAATGTAGTGACAAAGTTGATCAGTAGAAAAATTTGACATGACCAAGGAACGTGTGTGTTTTTCATCGTTGCCGCTGATAATGCAGAGTTTCCTTGCGGTCTTTGTTGTAGAAATCATGTTAATCCCCGATGGTATATTCTCTGCAGTGTAATGCTTACATTGTTGAATTTCCTTGATACTTGTGTTCTCTTCACTGGCATATGGCGTATTCAAAACATCTGGAATTGCACAAGTCGTTTCAGGTAAAGCAAGGTATCTTTGTTGTGTATTTTCCGTGATTTCACTTTTTGCCCCTTTAACACAGGTTTTCTTTTTTAACGGAGTGGCTAATTTGCATACATGTGTAAGTTGTTTGACTTTCAGCTCGTAGTCAGCAACTTTTTTTGAGAGCTTGCTATTTTCTAATAGTAAATTTTCGATTTCTAATTCGGACGAGCGCAGTTTGTCCTCAAGTTTTGTGAGTTTATCCGCCATATCATGTAGCTTATAGCTGTCATTTAGCCGTAAATCATTAAAGCTTCTATTTAGTTCCCGTCTTGGAGAAATGGTCAATGATGACTTATCAGATTGGTCGTCATCTGATAGGGCTTCAAAGGAGTTTGAGGTCTCAACATTTATTTTGTAACGGGTACGATGCGTTATGTTATCCTCGTCATTGTGCAGTACTGGAGAAGTTGAGGTAGACTTTAAGGTATCCCCTATTTGTGTTAAATTACCTTTTGATAGCGTGTCGTTTTGAGTTTCGGATATGAGCGAAATATCTTGAGATATCGAGTTGTTTTGAGTTTCAGACAATGCTTGGACTGTAGGTGTAGTTGTAGGTGTAGGTTGATTAATATGAGACGTAGTAGCTTGATCTGGATTGACTCCAACGAAGACGGCATTTTTGTTGTTTGTATCAGGTGTACTGGTTTGATTTTGTTGACTTTGCCTGCCTGGCCGCAACTTCGCTCGTAAACAGATGTTGCAGATCCACTCAGCTTTACGTTTTCTGTCCATTAGGTTAAATAATAATTCTTTGTTCGTACAAGGCAGATCGTATGTACGCTTACACATCGAACATACTAAGTAGTGCTTATCCATTATAACTTTCTTGCACTTAGCACAGTTTGTAGTTGGTGCCATTTTTAAGTATTTCGGGCGAACTAAGCACTAGCCTAAAAAAAATCGCTTCCGCGGCTTTATCGGCACTTACGCACGACAGTAAAGACTCCGCAGTAGTTAAGTTTATCTCAGATGCACTTTACTAGAAGCTCCCGCTTGCGTTGGCGCAGCTATAAGCGATTCGGCAGGAAGGTCGTAAGCGCCGTGCAGATCGCGGCGCTTATGGGTTTACGCCGAGCGGCACGAGTTTGTTAGAATGACGGTGGATCGTGAAACAGTGATATAACAATTTGTACTAAAACTTAATATCTGATCAATATTAGTCACCAAAAGATTCACTAACACATTCACAATCACTAATAGTTTGTATAGACGAAAAATCACGTAGTTCTGTTAACTGTTTCTAAAGATTTTCTTTAAAAATCCCGGAGCAAACTAGCGTTGATGTTGTGCGAATCGCGGCGGTAGAGCATCTCGATTAGGGTGAAGTAGGCTGAAGTATCTAGATTAGGGTGTCCCCTATTTTACGAGTTTTAGAAAATAATAACGCATACCCCCTAAATCGGTTTCTTTTACCTCAAAACACACTGAAAAAAAAATCAGTTCATTTCTGTAACCGCAACCCGTGCCGACTTTCATGCCATTTTCCTATACAATGTATGAAAATGACCAAAATTTTTTTTCGTTTTTTTATATTTTTTTCTGTGGCATTTAAATATACTACTGTCTTATAAACATTTTATCATAAAATTAACTTGATGAGAACAGAAAAACAATACATTATCATCAACTTACTGTCAGACTAATTTTTTTCATAGTAATTTGTATGGGAATTTCAGATGAAAGTCGGCACGGGTTCCTGTTACAGGAATGAGCAGATTTTTTTTTTCAGAGTGTTTTGGTGTTAAAAAAGCCGATACCCTCTAAGTATGCGTTATTCATTTCTAAAATTCGTAAAATAGGGGACACCCTAATCTAGATGCACAATGTACTATTATTCCTTCGACTGTCCGTAAACGTACAAGAATAAGACTGCGGGTTTGTCTTTTGGGGTGAGCGCAATACGCAACAACCAAAACATCTTGAGACTACAACGGTACAGTTACGCCCGAACACCTTTCCACCTACTTAGTTTCAATAATACCGTAGGCACGCGACAGGACACTGCCACAAAAGCAATGCACTACAAACCATCATTACGAAGAAAAAGAAGTCAGCCAGCTGCCTCCTACTTCCTCTTCTTACAAAACTGTGTAATTCAAGATGTGCGTATTGTAAGACCGTTTATTTTAGGGCTCATTCATTACGGCACTCAATTTGGCGCGTGGTCTTATCTTTCTATGTGTTTATGGATTTTGTCTGTGTGTGAATGTCAGTCGATGCATTAAAGACAACGCGTGTTTGTAGTTGTGTACGCGTGTCTAGGGCACTCCATAGGCGGAAGTGATATTAAAAGGGTATATGTGAGCGTTTATCGCCTTGGATACTTCGGTTGGCCACAAAAATGTAGAATAAGGATAGCTTATTGTCAGAATACTACATCTAACTGAGGTTCTTCTTGATATAACAATAGCCTTAGAACCTGTGTTTGCCATATAAATACATGCATGAAAATTTATAACATGATTACTTAGGTACGGGTAGTAATAGGACTACGAAATACACAAATAAGATTGCCTGTCTGCCTCATACTTGACATGCGATACCCTATTAGGTACTAATCTTTATCTAGAAAATTATCTTCACTGAAACACCAAATACCTAATGAATAATACTCGTAAAAATATTATGTAATTAAGAAACTTGCGAAACGTGAATACGAATGGCGATTGACCAACTTCAAAAAAATTACGATTTAGCTTGAAGACACATTATGACGACATGACCTATATGGTCGTTGCAAAAAAATTTCGTGCCTTAAAAAAATTAAAACAAAATTTCACGTGATAATTTTTGTGTCACGAAGTTAAATTTGAAAAAAGTCGACAAATTCGAAACTTCTATGAGCGATTAACAATTACGCGATTTCATTTTTTAATTACCCGCCTTTTTCTACTGAAAAAGATTGTTAGAGAGAATAGGTACACACTATAGTTAATATGACTAATTTTAGTAACGAATTCGCGATGGTGATTTTTGTTTTGGTAAAGGCCTGAACTAAGTATGTAATTCTTTTTGCAAACGACCCATGTGTCTGCACCCTAACACAAACATTAGGTTTCGGTAAGCACACGTCGACAACTTACCCTACTCATATCGCCAACTTCATCGACCAAATTAATATCACCGCACAAAGCATTAGATTGAATATTCATATCAACCCCAGGTCACCGATTATTAGAACCAGTCCAAGACATCTGCCGGGCGTGGCGTCTTCCGCTGCATTGTGCGCTGCGCACGCGTCGATGCAGCGCAGCTTGGCTCGTCGTCAGCTTGAGGTCAGAGAACTTATGTTATAGATAAGATAAGATAAAAAAATTAAAATAATAGAAATAAAACTATGAAAACGGATAAACTAGCGTTTAGTTTAGTTTATCCGTTTTCATAGTTTTATTTCATGAGTAATCCTCGCGGTAACCGAAGAAAATATTAAAATAATAGATTTTGAATTAGATTAGCCGTGTGGATAGGCAGTAAGAATACGAGTACATTTTTCACCACCCCGACTCTTCCCGGGTCTCGTAAGAGTCGACTAAGGGATTGAAGTGTCACTGATCATTCGATGATAGAAGATTGGTGTTTAGCAGCAGCGTCATCAGCGGACACATTACTGCGATCGCCAATCCGCTTGCCCAGCGTGGTGATTATGGGCAATTACCTCCTAATGCATACATTACGCATAGTTAATAGGAGAGGCCTACGTCCAGCAATGGACTGAGATAGGTTGATGATATGATGATAAATAAATATCTTGGGACATATTACACAAGTCGACCTAGTACCACAGTAAGCTCAATTAAGGCTTGTGATGTGGATACCATGCGACGATATATACCTACAGTTTATATATAGATACTTAAATGCGTAGACACTATAGACAGCCACGACCAAGGAACAAATATTTGTCAGGGTCACTACCAATTAGGCTACGGGGGCTGACAAAATAAATGCTGATACAGCTATACTAAACAATCTTTTCACATAGTAGAGAAGTTCCGTAAAATATTACCTTAATAGTAATGGAGCAGCTGTCTCTGATACTCCAGTTCCATCTCTGTTAGAGTGACAGACAGAAGCTTTTTAATTTTTTTATGATACTACTATCATACATAGGTACAAACAAGGAAAGAGGAAATTACACAAAATCTGTCAAAATCAGTATTAACCACAAAAATAATTAATTTCCTCCACAATCTGTTAAATTTGTACCCTTGCGGTTTTCAAAGACGTATTTTTTATATATTAACATTATATCCATGTAATTATACGATACATAAGACATTTATAGATATGAAATAAAACTATGAAAACTAGGGTGAAGGAACACATAGCCGATGTCAAGCACCGTCGACAACAGTCTGTGGTTTGGGAGCATCTCAGGGATGGACCAAATCATTCTATTAAGTTTGACAAACCTTTAGTTCTCGTTAAGGAGAAGAGAAACATTCCTAGAATGTTGCGTGAGGCCATTGAGATAATGAAATATACAAACTTTAATAGGATAGAAAGAAGCTTTTCTCTACCACCAGCTTGGGATCCAGTTGTTCATCTGATAAAGGAACAGTCTATACATAAACCGTAAGGCTGATGTATTTGACGGTGTTGACCAAACCCCCTTTTAGTACTGGCAAATTTTTTTCAAAATTATTTTAAATTTCCTTATGAATCAAAATTGTATGTTGCGGTTTAATGCATGATGATCTTAAGATGTACTACAAATGTTTTTTGAAAAGAGTTGTCCCGCTGAGTTTCTTGCCGGTCCCAATTTTGGGATATCTTCCTAACGATACAATCATACAAAGGAAGGAAACTCTTCTCAGGCAGTGGCGTAGGGATAGAACCGGCGTAGATTATTTATTTTGTCTCTTGTCTTCATTCTGAAAATATTTGTAATGAATAACTAAGTAGCTTAATTTGCTAATTTAGTATGACATCCACCCTTAAAATTTATTGTCTGTGGTTTAGTATATTTTTCTTTGGTGGGTAGTTTTGTACTTATCTTTCTTATTTTGATGGAGGTAGATCTATCATTTCCCCCATTGTCAGTCATTCGCAGACCACGAACCCTGTAAAGTGTTCGAAACGTCGGAATGAAGTTAAAATTAGTTAATATATGCGAGTCTATCCGTTTTCATAGTTTTATTTCATGTGTAATCCTCGCGGTAACCGAAGAAAATATTACATTTATAAGTACTTAATTACATAGAAATCAACCATATGATACATTTTAAGACAAAAATAGACGTATAAAGTAACGAAACAGAACCCTAAAAATATCGTATTCAATAAAAACGAAACGGCATATTTTTCTCAAATAAACCTACCCTCAAATTCGGTTGTCAGTGTGGCGGTGTTGGCACAGAAGCTAAGCCCTTGTAACGGTGTTTGCCGAACAAATTTATGTCCCTCATTACGGCACTGTCAATAATCTACTTATCTACCAGCGACACGCCTCAATAGTGAACATCTGTAATACGCTAATATTAACGGCAATGTTTCGAATGTTTATGATATATCAGTTTTACAATAAGTACTAACAAACGCAGTACTTAGTTTGAAGGTTAGTGCTGTTTGAAGTAAGTTGATGACCATAATATATGATGACAGCTATAATGAAATATAGCTGTCAGATAAATGTTACCTGTCCTCTATAAGGGATAGTGATAATATTATCTGACGAACATTTTTATCCGGAGATTGTGAAACAGGCCGTTAGTGTCACATATACAATATACAAGTACGTACGATTATTTACATAAGTGGATATACAGGGTGTTCGTTTCGATTTGCGATAAATTAGACAGGTTACTTGGGCCATTAATAGAAGTTGTCTGGTATATCGGCTTTCGGAAAATTCGATAAAAAATATTTTTTTTTGTTTTCATACATAATAAATGAAATTGTAAGTGTGAGAGAACCTTAAGAATAAAATAAAAGTTAATCTCAGGTGACTGACGGCACATGTCAAAATAAGTAACATTAGAATGTAATAAAGGTTGCAATACACATATTCAGTGATTAAACTTATTTTTTTAATAACTCAATAA